>JAFFZR010005588.1:0-22784 GCA_018397195.1 Lethrus apterus
ACTCAGATAATTAGATTTTTTTTTAATGTAACACCTGTACATTTATGTAGCAGTCGGTAGAAAATGAAATTTTGCACAAAATCTTCTTATACTACTATAACCCAGAAATGAAAAACAAAAGAGGTCAGGTCAGGTCACCGCACATGTGATAACTTTGTTAGTAGAGAAGCTACAGTATTGGTCAATACATCAAAAATGTGTAGTTTTTTCTACTGATTACAATGGCGTACTCATAAAAACAGTTGCGAGTCGCATTTTCGAACTAACAAAAAAAAATTTTTGAGACACCTGTATATTTTAATTGATAAAAAGTTAAATTTTACATAGAATACTCTTCTAATAGTACAACCGTAAGATGAAAGGCAAAATTTTAATATAAAATAAGTAAATGAGTATCAAAGCAAGCAGTTCGAAAACGCGACTGACAATTGTTTTTTGAGTATGCCATTGTAATCACTAGAAAAAACTACACATTTTTGATGTATTGACCAATACTGTAGCTTCGCTACTAACAAAGTTATCACATGTGCGGTGACCTGTATTAATGTCGTCGTAGCTCTTTTGTTTTTCATTTCTGGGTTATGTAGTATAAGAAGATTTTGTGCAAAATTTCATTTTCTACCGACTGCTACATAAATATACAGGCTGTTCCATTTAAAAAATCTAATTATCAGAGTTGTCTCTGAAATGTGATGGGCAATTGTTTTTTTTTGTGTGGACCTTTGTAATCAGCGGAAAAATCACTGTATCTTTGCTAATTTAACCGACTCTGTAGCTCCAAAAATAACGAAGATAGCAATAGTGCGCAGATAACTTTGAACATCCTGTATATACAGTGTATATAATAATATCTAATAAAAATATAAATCATTTTAAAAGAGTTATCGATGCAAAAGAATGCACGTATGAATAAAACCACTGCACCACGAAAAAGGGTCCATTTGATGGACGTGTTGACGTTTTAAATAACAAAAGATTTCCATCACAATAAATAATAAAACTGGTCTATATTTTTGTCCTCTTTGAGAATTTTTACGGAAAATCTTCCATATTTATGCCGCTCTCTGACTAAATTTTGTTAATATCGGCAAATTACTAAATCAACAAACTTGATGATGCTAACTTGCATGTGAAACATTCTTCGTATGCAAATTCAAATTTCCAATATGCATACACTGCGAGAACGTTAATTATACTTACACCTACAACTTCAATAATTATATTCAAATTGCTTAATTACACACCTTAAACCCCACATTCGAGGGACATTATTAAGATTTTCGTTCACTTCGCATCGATTTTCATAAATTTCAGAAAAATCGCTATGTTAATTAAACGTCTTATCGGGTAGAATTCGTTTCATATGCATGTGACTTATGTGCTCTCATTAAAATACAGTAACATATGTTACATTTTTATTTATAAAGGTAATTAAAAGATTTGAATAGTCTAGTTGGATCTGATGAATGTTAACTTTAAATATCTGCCACAGCACTGACCTACACTTTATAAATAGAATTAAAACAAGTTCACAGTTAAACAAAAATACCACTACTTTGTAATTCAAAACGTTGTTTTAACAATAAATTAACACCTAGCAAGGTGTCAAAGATTTGAAATTCAAATTTTGTGTTTATAGTTATATGTACGGTTCATATATTTGAATGCAGTTAAAGTTTATTAATATTCAGTACATGTTTTGTTTCAGATGTGTACATAAATTTTATTTGCAATATAAATGAATAGAATTGTCATTTGAAAACAGCACGTGATTCCCTTATAAATTCCATGTAGAAAAATTTGAAATATAAAAGTTTATTCGTCCAGTCGGTTCTGATTTTAAAATTTTACTTGTTCGTATGCTAATAATAAACTTAGTAATCTTTTATGATGATTAATTCCATTGATTCAGCGTATTTACAAATCCCATAAATAGTTATGTAGGTTAATGTCAACAGTGGCAATTTGTTTTGTGTTTTCATTCCATTGAAATATTCGTAATGAATTTCGACTCAAAAATTTATTTGTTCCTCCCTTGTGTACGTTTTATAATTCATGCAACCGTGTGTAATTTATTCATCACGATATCCGGCTTCATTCATTCTGTAATGAATTTTTATATACTGGATGAACAGAACACTCCATCATGTTCTTTTCAACATTAAACCGAAAAGAAATGTTATATGAACGAATATTTTTCATCTCAGTCAACTATATTTATTAAATTTTCTTTATTTCTTTGAATATTTATACTATCGTATCTATGTGTAATAAAACCATCCAGAATTCATATATTACAGATCATATTATTTTTCATATTACGATAATAATTTTTAATTTCATCCGCGAGAATTCATAAAATGTAACTGACGGAAACATCAACAAAAATAAACAAGCATCCCTGCGATACGTGCACTA
This sequence comes from Lethrus apterus, assembly GCA_018397195.1. Taxonomy (NCBI): domain Eukaryota; kingdom Metazoa; phylum Arthropoda; class Insecta; order Coleoptera; family Geotrupidae; genus Lethrus; species Lethrus apterus. The sequence goes on from JAFFZR010005588.1 coordinate 2,419, forward strand.
TACGTTAATGTTGATGTAGCATAATTTGCTCTTCGTATTAACATAATAATCATAATTCCCTATCCCGGGATGAACATCAGAACGTTAAGCCTGGGATCTTGCGCCTCGTTACTACATCTCGTCCGTAAATTGCTACCGCAGTTTCCTTAATTAGAAAAATTTACGTTTTACAATTTTTATTTAATTAAGATTCCTGCATTATTATTGAAATCAACAAAAATAAACAAACACCCTTGACGCGTACAATATACGTTGCAGCATAATTTGCTCTCCGTATTAACACAATAATCATAATTCCCTAACTCGGGATGAACATTAGAACGTTAAGCCTGGGATCTTGTGCCACGTTATCTGGTCCGTAAATTGCTACTACAGTTTGCTTAATTAGAAAAACTTACGTTTTACAATTTTTATTTAATTCATATTCCTGTATTATTATTGAACGTGCTAATAACGTAATGACGGTGTTTGCGTTTAGTTGAAGTGTCTGTCAGAACGCCGTGTTGGTATGGTTGATTGCTCGGGGATCTTGGGAACTTAGGTCAACTGGATTAGCGGTAATGAGCGGCATTCAATTACCATAGCAAGTACTCACGTTGACGGGAATCGACGTGATCTTGCTTATACATGGCCATGTTTAGGTTGCATTGGATGTCATGTTCTGTTAAGCTCGGGGATTAGTTACATAAGGGGACGGCAGTTTAGGTTCTCCATTATTTCACATTACCTAATTGTATTATATTTTACTTCATTCTAATTTAAGTGGCGTTAATTCATGTTTATTTTAAACGTAAAGCAGATGATACAAATGCACGAGCACTTAAATTATACAATTATATACCCATTATATTTGCTATCTTGTTGTTTATATTAATTGTTATTTGGAAAATATTATTAATGTCAAGTTCATGTTTGTAAATGTTGAAATTATACTTATTTTTTAGTCGTGAGCAAACAACCAGTATAAAACGTGTATTACAATTTATATTACGAGTATCATTACGATATACAGGCTGGTGATTTGGGCAACGTAAGAAAATTTAAACTCAAAATAAAAATCCAATACTCTACAAGAAACTAAAAAGCTGCATAAGAATAATTCAATTCAATTGTTACCGACAAAGACAATAAAACTACAATAAATGTACAAAACAAAATGAATTCAATATTGTATTATAATTATATGATACTGATACGTATTGCTATGATATCAGTTTTTAATTTTGAACAAATTATGTGTAAAAATTATTATCATAGATATACAGTGCTGTCCAAAACTCCCCCCCCCCATGATAACTTTTGAACGGCTGGATCTATCGTTATGAGATAAAACAGGTCGATTTTTAATTTTTATGTACGAAATTTTGGTGTTGTCAAAAATTCAATTCCGCTTCCGGAAGTGATGTCAACTTTCTTATTTTAAATGGAACACCCCTGTATAGTTTGACGTTTTTGGAAAGACAATGAAGAACGAATCCAACGATACCGCATATGTTCAACTTTAATTTGAAAAGTAGCAAGATATGCAGCAATAATTTTTCTGTAATATGTTATTTATTTAAAGAAAAATTGGCCAGAAGTTCGTAATAAAAATTTGCTTTTCTTTTTTTTTTAATTGTTACGTAGCTAGTTAGTTAGTAAATGTCTATTAATGGTTTTTCTTGTTATTTAACACTAAAAATGTTTATTGCCTTATGGTTAACTAAAGAACGCATAAAGAAAAGTTATTGCTGCCTTTCTTGTTACTTTTCAAATTAACTTTCCAAAAACGTCAAAATATACAGGGTGTTCCATTTAAAATAAGAAAGTTGACATCACTTCCGGTTTCACGGGAAGCGGAATTGAATTTTTGACAACACCAAAATTTTGTACGTAAAAGCTCCAGCAGTTCAAAAGTTATCATGGGGGGGGGGAAGTTTGGGACCGCACTGTATAAATATCTATTATTTGTTTAAAATAAGGTTTCTTGTATGAAATGATAAATAAATCTTTTTTCATAAAGTAATTTTCCTTACCTCAGGTTCTGCTCCACCGATGAGAACTACCAAGGAATGTTGTAGTTTTTCATTTTTCCTTGTGGCATTGGGAATTGGTTTATTTCGACTACTTATTTAATTCAAAACAATCATGTATCATAACCCATTGTAAATATTTAATAAAATTTTATAATTATCTTGTGTTTAATTATATTTTATACAATGTTTGACTGATTATTTATATTTTTATTTAATTATTATAAAATTAACTTATTTGCATCGGGAAATAACACAGCAGTATGTACAACTGTACATACTGCTGTGTTGGGCCGTAATTATATGAATTTATGGATACTTATATGCGATGAGCGTTGGTTAGACATATTTGAAAAAGTAATGCGGAAACCCATATATTAGAACATTTTTACAAGTCGATTGAAGGTTGAAGTGGTCGAAGATTGGATTGAAATCTTTTATGATAATTTTATTGTGAAAGTTGAATAACTTGTTTAGCTGCTAGAATCAAAAATTGTTGTCTTACTCCAACTTATTCTCTAATGATTTGTCTGTACATTTGTTTGATATCAGCTGTGAAAGCAATGATATGCAAATAAAATGGAAATAGAAGGTTGTACAAGGAAACAGCAAAAATGTTCAAAAATGAACGAAAATTGAGGGAAAACGAACATTTCGTAAGTCCAAAGGCACGTTTTCCTCCATGGTCACCAGTCGCCGACGACTGCGACTGAGTATCGACGACTGATTCGCCGACAAATTTTCTGTTGTTGTGTGTTTTCCTCGGTTCATGGCAAAACGTTTAAAAATGAATGTGCGTCAAAAAACTTTAATTTTGCTGACTTCACCTTTAACTTATTTCTATATTTTGTATCTTATCTATTCTTTTAACTCCGGGTACTTTCTTCAAGAATTTCATATCTGTTCATTTCTTCTTCAACTCCTCTCTTGTTATCCAATGTATTTTCCAGGTATCTGCAGCTATTAACGTGTTATATGTTCTCCTCCATTGTTTTCAGATTTATATCCCGCTCTTCGTTGCTAATGACCATTGTTTTTGTCTTTTCAATGTTTAGAAAAAGATTTTGTTCCTCCAGAGATTTAACCCAGATTTCTAAATTTTCTTTAATTTTTTTTGAGTTGCCCATTAATACTATGTCGTTTGCACATGCAAACGCTTCCAAATAAACGGGTAGTAAACGATTATACCCCAGTATAAATTTTTCCATGCATTTTTCCATTTTTAAAAGAGCAAGATTACCCTAAAATATGGAATATTTAAAAAATTTAAAAAAAAATGAATTTAAAATTGTTGACAACCTGTATAACATACATGTTTCAGGTCGAACAAATATAATATCTGGTTACAAAATCTGACAAATAAATGATAAATTTAAGTAAAATCTTCAAAACTTGCTCACGAATCGTCTCAATATTTAGTAGTCAAATCGCATTTATTCCCTTTCATAAATAGTAATCAACACAGAGTGCCACACATCATATACACGTATCTTTCTAGCAAAAGCACTACGTCTAGAGTTTCTCTAGCGACACCAGCTGTTCGCCGCGAGCTTTTTAATAATTCATCTCCGCGACACCACCATCCATCTACCGGATACGTTTGCCCAATGGTGTCGCTAGTACACTCTTAAATTGTGAACAAGTTAACGAAATTGCGATAAGCAGAGGCGTAAGTACGTGATAAATCATTGTTCGGAGTGACCCAGAATCGCAACTAAAAACACACTTGAAAGAAACAAAAGCCTTGTGTGTTTATCTTGGACCGCTTTGATCTGAGCTTTAAGAGAGCTTCTTTTTTACTTTTCTTGTTTCGAGTGGCGTAACAATTTGCATATTTTCAGGTATAAATAATGAACTATTAATTTATTTTACAACTCAATGAAAATATGTAATTGCCCTAGAAAAGTCTATAAAAATAATTTTTAATCATACTAAATATCAGTTCTATATTGAAAAGGGATGTAATAAATATTTTCAGGTATAAATAATGAACTATTAATTAATTCCACAACACAATGAAAATATGTCATTGCGTTACAAAAATCTATAAAAATAATTTTTAATCATACTAAATAAATATCAGTTTTATATTGTAGGTCATACAAAGTTAAATATTGAATATTAATTTTTTTTCATTGAAAAAATGACGTATTCGTGAAATGCGCTCGTTATCGTTACACGCATTATTCATGTGCGTTTATTTTATAATATGTGTTATTATAATAAATTTAATGAAAATCAATTTATCCTTGTAATTTATCGATATCAGTTAGGTAATTGTTTAACGTCGTTTAAACGTAATAACGATAATTAGCGTTAAGGGGAAAATTGAAAAAATCACATAATATTCTTAAAGCTCTAATTTCCCTATCGTACGATTTATCTTAATGATGTTTACGGATAAAACTCGCTAAGTAAAAACAAAATAATTGTATCCTTCACTTTTCAGAAAAATGCTATGCTGATATATGAAAATACTTACAAGTTTTTGCTAAGCAGCTTTGAACTTTGTTAAGTTTTTATCCGTGAGGTATTATCTCGGGTATATATAATATTTCACGAATGAGAATAATCCTATTAAAATATTTGTTAAAACTAATTAGAGCTGTTACTATATAACTTACTGAAATAAATTTAGATTATCTTTACAAAACAGCTGAAAAGCGATATAACTACTTTTGTAAAATAATAATAAAAAAATTAATTCTTTACGTCATTATGCTCTATATGAAAAAATGTGATTTATATGTTAGTTTGATTATTTTTATTATACAACTATAGAACGCTTACGTAAAGATATAAAAATAGTTTTCATTTATTGTTATTGCAAATTATTTGGAAATAAAAAGCATTTATGTATGAATACACTATACTGTGACTACTAGCGACAAAAAGACATAATAACATAAAATATAATAATAGCAAGGAATTTCTTGCCTGAATAAATGAATGTAAAGGCGTTAATACATTTTGTAATTTTATAAATTATATTAGTTTAGAAAATGTAGGTTTTCTGTAAATGAGGTAATTTAGTTTACATCATAAGTGTCATGGCAACGTAAATCATATCTGTTTGCCATTATATTATACAGAGTGGCCCACCGAAATGACCTGTTTTCAGGTATTTAGACGCTTTAAAAAAAAAAAACCCTCTGACAGGTCAATTTTCTTTTTGGAAGTGGGACAAATTTTTTACTATTCGCAGTCACCTAGTAGTTCACCCTAAAAAATTTTAAATGGTACTTACAAACCTATCATTTGAAAGCCCAATCGATAGGCTTTATAGAAGTGTTTGAATTCTGATCATTACTTCCCGAGTTAATGAGCTCTGAATATTCAAACTTTGTATAATTTTTGTTTGTCACCCTGGAGAATAGTTGCTAAAAAAATACTGAAACAGGTGAATTTTCTTTGCAAGAAAGACAAATGTTTTAGCTATTTTCACCTCTGAAGCGTTGATTTGGCCAAAAATTTTGAAATAGCAAGGGGTATCTAAAGACACAACATTTAAAAGGTCATTGAATTAGTTTTACAAAATTGTTTGAATTTTTTATTTCCGAACCGTACATATCGAATACATCCGCTCCAAAAAGTAGCAGTTATGACATCTTAGGAACTAACATGTCAATGCACTAAATGTTCAAAATTATGACCACCAACTTCCATACAATAATATAGATTCTGCTCAAAACGTACGCGGACATTCTGGAGCATATGTGGCGTGATTTGACGGCATTCGTTAACGACACGTTGTCGTAGATCTTCTAAAGAAACCATCTGAGTTGCATAGACTTTATTTTTTAAATGACCCCACAAAAAGAAATCTAATGGAGTCAAATCTGGGGACCGTGGAGGCTATTCAAATGAACCTCTCCTTCCAATCCATTGATTCGGAAACCACTGATCCAACAGGCGAACAGGCAGTGCATAATGCGGAAGAGCTCCGTCCTGTTGGAATATTAGCTGGTGATAAAGTTATTATATTTTTCTTGATCTCCATGGTGACAAAAGAAAATTAGAATAGGTAAAAAAAATTAAAAATTTTAATATTCAGAGCTCACTAACTCAAAAAGTAATGATCAGAATTCAAAAATTCAAACACTTCTGAAAATCCCATCGATTGTTCTTTCAAATGATAGTAAAAATTTTAGAGTGAACTTCACCACCCCTTTTGGGGTTGCAACTAGGTGACTGCAAATAGCTAAGACATTTGTCCCTTTTCCTAAGAAAATAGACCTGTCTGAGCGTTTTTTTAAGCGTTTAAAACTTGAAAATGCGGTCTGTTTTGTTTTCGGTGGGCCACTCTGTATTATGGATGACAGCAAAAGTAAAGAATAAAGTAAAAGCGAAAAAAAAATCATTTAAAAGAAATACATACAAAAACGAAACGAATGGAAGGAAATCTATGAACAATACGTGAAGAGCATCATAGATATGAAAAGTGACGGAAGTTTTACGACAGGATTTGGCAACAAAATGAAAAAACAAGGAAAAAACATAGAATATTAAAAGAGCTAAGATAGAAAACGTGACACTTAAGTTGATTAAAAATTCTTTCTCAACTTTTCCGTCTCATCTTGCCCTTAATTCAAAGAACAGGACTAACATAGAAGTGGAAAAAGAAAAGACAGAGAAATCCATCGCAAAATTAAAAGTGGGTAACGCAGCAGGTAACGAGATTACTGAAGAAATCGTAAAATAATATTTGAAAGGAGACAACAATTGGAAGATACTTAATAATAAGTTGTTGAAAAGGAAAAAAGCACGAAATATCGAAATTGAGGAAAAAAACTGGAACAAGTAAAAGAATTCAAATACCTCGGCGTAGAAAACGGAATGTTACGAAAAATTGAAGGTAAGGGAAACAAAGGCACTACTGAAAGTGCAACCAATAGAATATAAATACAGGAAGGTCAAGTGCGGTAGCCTGAGCAAATAAACAAATGGAAGCAAAAAGACTTTAAAGAATGTATGAATCAAAACAGATGAGAAAAAGAAAAACAGCAACGCCCAGAAAGAAATGACAACGAAAAGCACAAAAAGCAGCACAGCGGAGAAGGACACCAGAGAATACACAGCAGTTAGAACTAAGTGGAGGGAAATATAGAAAAGAACACCATAGCCCAGCTAAGCAATTACGACTTATATCGAAAGGGACAAAAGATTATGTAAGTACAATCTCCTAGAATCATCATAATATCATGTCACTTTCCAGTATTTCGTATCCCAGTTTAAAATCATTCTGTTCTGTACAACAACTGATACCTTTTTCTAAAACGGCCACTAATATTTTTAATTCTAAATTTTCATAAAATAATGAAACTAAACCAGCTAATTATTCGTACAATCATGCCATATAACAAAATAGTTACACACACGATTGTGCAGGGCTATTTGTACAACGTAAATGTCGTACACTAATGACTTGAAAAGCACAGCGAAGCGTTAAGAAAGCACAGATTCAGTCATAAATTTCAGACGAATTCGACAACGAAAACACGCAGCGCAAAGAACACACAAAATGCACGAAAGAAGTTCGAAGATAAAGATTGATTTTGGGATCGGTGGTCGAACCGAAACACAATAATAAATAAGGGAAAGAAAAATATCCCCGTTTTCTTTGAATCGTTGGGAACAGGCGGTTTGCTAACAAATCACGAGAACGCAATTCGAACCAACCAGCACCGAACTGTAACGACTATAACGTACACTTGTACGGACTAACTGTGTTTTCTTTATCAATATACGACGCAATAAATGGCTTACGCATGACAGACCTGTAGTTTTAGTGTTATTTGTAAACTTTTCTCATTACAAATTGCGTTTTCAAACTGTATAATTAAATGGAGTTAATTCGTTAAAACAAAACGTAATTATTCGGAGATCAAAGATCTAAATTAATTTAACTTCAACCAACTTTATGCGCACCGTAGGTAATGGTCGCCTATGATGGAAATCAAACAATTATCTAAATGTAACAATATCAGTGGTTGTTTTATTTTAGTTCTCCATTCTATTTACGTTCGCACGGCTCAGAGTCTAGCCAGATTCGCTTACGATGAGACATTAACCTGCATTCCAATCAATTTATTTTAATGACAGTTTGCACGATCGTTTCACACATCAAAATAGACCAAATTGCTATGTATACAATTTCTGTATTATGATTCTTATTTTCAAGTGTATAGAAGGATAATACACAGAACTAATTAACTAATGTTAATCTGAAAAAAGATTGATTTGTCAAAGCTTTATTTGAATTCGAAGGACAATTTCAAATATGAAATTTTAGAACTTTTGATTTTTTATACATTATTCCACGACAAGATGATTTTCTAATAGCTGAGAAAAAAATTCAAAAATTTATACAATACACGAAAATTTATGGATCAGGTAGGGAAACAGAAAACTCTGGCTAGAAGAATCTCTAAAGTATCCTGATTCATGCAATTTAGAAATCAGAAACAGCAAAATCCAGGGGAAAATAACTAAATCTACTACAAACAACAATAGAAAATGCATAAAGATTTTACAGTTTAAAATAATTACACATTAGTGTAAAAAAAAATTTGAAAACAACGAAAACAAATTGCATTTGAAAAAGCATTTCCGCCCTAAAAATTATAATAAAGAACGTCTTAGTAACTGCGTGTAGAATATAATAAAATTAACAGACTCATAAAGAAATGAATAATGTCACCATTTAAAAATAAAATAGTTGTTGACCTAAAAAAGTTAAGTGATTTATTCAGCCAATATTTTACAACTATAGCAACTGGCGCTTGTATTAATCTCCTACCGTAACGAGTAACCCTTACCAGTAATAAAAACGACTCTATAATATTATCCTCTTGAGCTTTCGGAAACGGACGTCAGTTACAAATAAATCTTCTGCAGGTCAAATTCTTACTTAAGCATTTTTGCGATTCACAAATTCTTTCAGGATTTTCATAAAATTTCCGAAGTTTTCAACTAGATTAAAGGTTACTAAAACACAATTAACACTGAAGATAAATAGCAAAATAACGGTTTTGAACTTTAAATTTAGTGAAATAATAAACCAAGTATTAAGAAATGTTGAAAACGTCTTATTCATAAAGGACTTATTGCACATAATAGGGATGAAGAAAATCAACGGCTACGTCAATAAAATATGGCATTATTCAATATTGTAAATTAACTTCAGACTAATTTAAAAATCTTTGACGTCACTGATCGTCATTTTTTATAGCTTTGTTGTCCATTAGCTCAAAATTTTAGAATTTTATATAATACAAAATGTATTAGATATAAGAATGAGACCGAACCTAGGATTGAAGCTAATTTGCGAAAATGGTGGTTCAGTGTTGGCGAAATTGGTTAATAAAATTAACAAAAAAAATCATGTAATAAATCGTAATAAGGTCTGTGGAGTGGAGTCACAAAAAGTGGGACAAAATACTATGAAAGTTAAAGGCAGAGGCGAATGTCGTGAAGAAAATTGATGAATCCAAAAAAAATCTACAAAAATTAAAACTTATGCGACAATATGTGACAAAATTTAGTTTTTCTTCCTTCCTTCCTTCGTCTTGATAAATCTATATTGCTTCAAACAAAAATGTTTGTTAAAACAGGAAACCTCTCAACCAATGAGGAAATATGTGACCAGATAGTTACCAGAAGGATAAATAATTATAAAATAATTATTATAAGGACACTGTAATATATTTCTTCTCTCAAACTGATGCACAGCTCCACCTCTCGGTGAACGCAGTAACACCAGGCGTCTGCTACCTTGGACAAGGAATCTGTAGATGAATGAACAATCTTCCATTGCTACCCAGTCGTCCCGCCAGTGCGCAGACGTAGCAGACGCCTGATGTTACGGCGTTCGCCAAGAAGTGGAGCTGTGAACTGAACGTTCACAGCAGCCGTATGACCAATGAACTGATATTAGTTACTTCTAGATCGCATGTAGAGAGAAAGGTATTGACTCCAACATTAAAAAGAAATATAGAATTGTTTCCCTAAGCTATCACTCATATGCATTAATTGAAAAAACCACGTGACTTAGGGCAGTCTTTTCCGCTATCATTGTCACATGCTAGATATCATCATCTTTTATCTCTCTCTAATCTTGGAGTCAATTGATGCTACAGTAAGTATTGGTTAGGGGCATCTAGTAGTTTCTATTAGTAGATCATTGCGTATGACGACAGGTTTATTCGCCCAGAAACTAATGTTAGTCTACGGAGGTGAGCTTTGAATGCATGTCAAGCTTGTTGTGTCAAAATATTTCTTCTTGTTGTGAAACCTTTTGCTTTAACTTGTAAGTATGTGTTTGTCTAAATTTAGGTTAAGTTTTGTCCCTGTATTGGATTCTTATATTCTGTTTGACAATAAAATTCTTATTATTAAAAAGACTGGTAGAAAGCGCAAAGAATGATTTTTATTTTCGTGGGCTTCATATCTACGATAAGATACACAGGGACATGTTTAAAGATAAATTGGTTACGGGATGGAATTGGCAAAACTAATGAAGAAATTAAAAAGCATTTACTAGGATAAAGTAACGTAGAAAGTAAAACGACGTAGAAAGTAGATAGCACCCGCGAGGTAAACTACGAGAAAATCCTGTATAAAGTTGCTTATGAGAGATCTCTCACTTTTTAAGACGTAGATGTCAAAAATGGAAGAAGTCTTAATAAGAAAGGAAAATGGAACATGAAGTTTGCCTAAGAACGGAAAAATTTTGAAATTACCTTAAGGCAAATACTTTATGATTTGTTAAGATTAAAATCTGAATTTTTTTAAGGTTAACACTTGACAGTCTTGAAACCATAACTTTTATGACTGAAAGTGAAAATTTGTGAATCCTTGCAAGCGTATGCTGGAATAGTCTTTAACATCTGTAAGCAGGTCGTGGCCGCAACCTCCCTCTCAATCCAGTTAAGCTCTTTCTAGAACTTGGGACAAATGGCGAGAGGGACTCACGAGGAAAGAAGTCGATTCTTAACAAATCATTTATTTTATAAGTTAGAGATTAATTTACATTTTAAAGTCTTTCATATTTCTCCATTTTTAACTGAAAACATTTATTTTTTTAGTCTTATGTTTTACTTACTGCATATTTTAAGAACAGATTAGCATAATCGAGTTTTAATCACATTTTTCTTTTATAATTTCATATTAACAACGTATGTTAATAACTTTTACGTTTAAAATTCGAGCAAAATAATAGTTAATTTACCCACACTATTTAAACTTAAGTGAATTTTTAATGCACTATACGAGATAAAACGTTATTTTAATAATTTTACATTCCGTTATTTATTCTATACTACGAGTAAAACACATAAAATTTTACATAATGTCTTTATAAAACGTTAAAAGTTTTAATTTTACTTTGTAACTAACCTCAATGAACTGCATCACATTTATGTTACGATAAGGATTATTAGATATTTGAGCGTACTATGAGAGCAATAATTGAGAACGGCAGCGAAATTGTTTCCCTTTACCGAGGCGGCCATTATTATTCAAGCAACGACCACGTTAGAGCCCCGCTAAACTAACTTTAACTTTCTCTGCAGTTTCTCCACAATTCATCCATTGAATTTGTCCAAAAAAAATGTAAAAAAAATATCTAAATCCGACTTTACGGAAGGTCATAGCGTCGCGGCGCGTTTTGTTGGTTCAACCGGAACTACGACGTAATCTTAAGATGTGACAGACGCATATTTTATGTATCTGGACACCGAGACGCTACAGCATTTGTCGATATTTTTTATGGTTCGTTCGGGACAGGATCAACTGAGGACATTAATTTATAGCAGTTTTTCCGACACAATTTACTGATGACACATGTCACAGTATCATAGTAAATTTAATTTTTACAAACAAAATAAACTTATCGTTTGCATTAAACGACGCAGAATAGTTAAACACGGCATAAAATTGTATCATATTATAAAATATAAAAAACAAAATGTAGATAAAATAGATAAATGCCCAAGCATTTACAACCAAGAAGTTTCCCTGCGTTTGATTGAATTCTGCCTAATTGAATTGTCAGAAGATCACACCACATCATAATATATTTTTACTTTTTGTATATTTTTGTTTCATTTCATTTCTTTATACTTTCTAGTTTGAAATTTATTACAATTGCATAAGTTAGAACTAGTACAGACTAGGGTTGCCAACTTTTAAAAAATAAAATTAAAGAACTGGCCGGTGAGAGGAAGCTAGAATAAATATTTTTTACTTATACCCTTAAATCTTTGTATAGCTTGTTCGCTAGTCATTGACAGGATTACCTGCTGAAAAGGGTCGCTCGAACCTTTTTTTCTGGGGTATTTCTGACATAAAATAAAATGAAATTGCCGATTATGGGCGCCCCTGATATTTTGAAGGGATTTCCGCTTGTAAATGGATGTTCCTGTTTACTTATCTCGTAACTTTTAACGCAAGTTGTAAATCATTTGTGCAGGAATATCGCCAATGGATAGCGAACGAGCTATACCATTAATGCCTAGTTGCACCAGGCCACGATTAATTAATCCGTATTACTTTCTATAGAAACCATTGCATTGCATGACTATTGTTATAATATTCGGAGATTAACTAATTTGCGTTGGTGCAACTCGGCCTAAGTGTAAGACTCTCTCTTTTTGCACTTCTTCCGATTTTGTGTTGTTTATATCTCTCCATTGCATGCCACTTTCTTGTGTCGCCTTCTTGTCTATGTCATACTTGTTCGTTCCTTGTAATCGTAGTTCGTAAACTCTCCTAGTCAATCTTTCTTCTGGCATTCTGTGAATGTGTCCCAACCATCCTAATTGTATTTCCTGTATCTCCCTTAATATTAGTTTTATTTTAATTTTTCTCTGCACACTTCATTCCTTATTTCTGGTCTTGGCTTCTATTTTTTCTCAAGAACCTCATTTCTCTGGCGTTTAACTTCTTTTGTTGTTTCTATTTTGTTGAAAAATGTTGATCTTAGGAAATTATATATTCGACCGACTTATCCTCTTTTGTTCATTGTTTCTTTTTCTTGTCTTCCAATTCCTTCTATAATAATTTAGCATAATAAATTATGTTGTTTGCTCGATTTTTTGTCCTTCCAATGTGATATTCTGGGTTCTGTTATTTTGTGTTACTATTATTATCTTCTATCTATTATTATTATATTGCATATTGATATTCATGTTTATCTTTTCCAATTCTGTGTTCAGTATATTCATGTTGTGTTGTGATTGTTCCTTTGTGTCTGCTACCACCGTCGTGTCGTCCGGAAATAGTAATTATGACACATCATCGGCCTTATTTTCACGTCTTAGAGAGAATTATTCTTCTGGTCCTTCTAATCATCACGGAGTATATTCAAGGAACTTTAAGTGCATCTCAAAAACTAAAGGACGATTAATTAAAATAAAAGAATGTCTTATGAGGCTGAAGTTGATGAAACATAAACAACAGTTGCTTACTTATTACACTACGGCCAAGGAATACATCATGTGCCATAGAAAAAGGAATTGCAAATGTATGAAAAATTCACATATACAAAGGTACAAAAATTTAATTAATTAAGAGTTGAGAGACACTGGAAAAAGCCTTGAAAATTCAAATTTATGAGAATATACAGTGTGGGATTAAAGTAAGGAATATTTAAAAAAAGCGAACTCAGCCGGTTTTTTAAAAAAGCTCGATTTTATTTTTTAAAAATACACAATAATATGTGCGATTCACCTTCCGACTTTCATTTGTTTTGTGGTTATGACGTCATCACAAAAAATTAAATGACATACATTTTCTACACTTCATGAGCGTGCAAATAAATCATAAGGTTGCGTAAATAAAATTCTGAGAAAAATCGAGCTGAACATTATTATTACTATTATTATCATCGTATCTTGATTATTCAATACGCTACAAAGGTTGTAAGATAAAAACGAAAGGTTCTTCAACAAGAAAGTTACCTACCGTTCATGGTCTGAATTATTTGTTATCTAAGATAATATCAACATTAAATTTTCAGATCGATTTTTCTCAGAATTTGTTTAGTGCAACCTTATGATTTTTTTGCACGGTCGTAAATGGTAGAAAAATCACTATCGGATTCCACTAAAAAAATGTATGTTGTCATTTAAATTTTTTTGTGATGACGTCATAACTACAAAACAAAGTCGGAAGGTGAATCGCACATATTAATGTGCATTTTAAAAAAATAAAATCGACCTGTTTCAGCGTTTTTTAAAAAACCAGTTGAACTCGCTTTTTTTAAATTTACTTTAATCCCAGCCTGTTTATGCATACTAATGCGATTTTTCTCAGTAATCATCTGCAATGAGAAAAAAAATTGTCACTGAAGTTATAATGCTAACCTAAATCACTCAGTATACATAAGTATATAAACTTTGGATAAATTACTTACAGAAACCAAAACTTAAACAGTTTTATTTAAAACAGTTGACGAATGCAATCAGTATCCAGATAATCTACAAGCAATTTAGATGAAACCATCGATTAATTCTCCGTTGAAATACATCGAAGCATTAAATTATGTTTCATAAAATTACTTGTCACATACAACAATTGGTTAACAAAAACAGCACCGCTTTCCGAACAAATGAACAAAACATTGAATGAACTCTACAATCGAATAAAGCGCTCCATAAATGAATAATTGAATACAGGGTAGCGGAACATCACAGGTTTCCCTCTTGCAATAACTCATTGCTTTGCGATTTCTGACGTGCCGTAAAAAGGTTATATATCACTGCGTGCGTTGAAATGCTGAAATATGGTAGAGGAATTATCGCACTCGGTATCGATAATCGCCCCTCCAATTAGTCACAATTTGCACATAAATCGGAGATATGTAAAGCGAACGAACGAACACAAGAGAATAACTGTCGAATTGTTTCCCAGAAATGATGTTCAAATTGTAAATTTCAATTTCTGTACTGTAAATACCAACGTAAAGGATTAAAAATGCTATTTTTTCCAAAAATGTGGGAAACTCCAAAAAAATATTTAACGATAATAAAATATTGGATTCTTTTAAACAAAATTTAAAGTTTATGTTTAAAAAACCTAATGATAATATCTATGGTTCATTTCAGTTTTCCATATGAATCAATATGAAAGTTCCAATGAAAAAAAATGAATAAAATCAAGAAAAAAATCAACATTAAAATGTAACAATAATTTAATAATGCAGATAAGAACAAGTTTTAAAGAATTATATTTCGTTTTCAGTTCGTTTAAATTTATAATATTAACAATTTAAGTTTAAACTTAAAAAGACAAAAAATATATATACGAAGAAATCGATAAACATAAGACCGAGAAACGAAATTACGTCGTTCCTGAATTATTTCCAGTAAATTTCCTCCAATCATGCTTCTTGCATACACACGCTGAAATGTTGCACATTTCCGTTATTTATTAAATTGCCGTATGTATATTGGTTTTATCCATTTTTATATATAAACATTATAAAATAAATAAATAAAATATTAGAGGAATTTTCAAAAATATTGTGACAGAATATAAAAGAACTGCAACAACTAGATGTAAAATACACATTTCTGAACGTACAATCATCAATGAAGATAAAGCATGGAACGATTCTAATGTACATAAGTTTTGTTCTGATTGTATGACTTCATATTTATAACAAATGTTTATGTTTGCGATAACTTAATATACAGATCTTTCCACTATTATAATTACAATATATCATAATGATTACCGAAGAATGGAATAGGATCGATAATTTTAATTTTTTTTTAGAAATTATGGATATTTCGATTATGATGGGGCTGCAACAACGAGTGGAAGATATTCTGGCTTACAAATTAGAAATACGTAGAAGTTCTGTATATACAGTGCGGTCCAAAACTCCCCCCCGCCATGATAACTTTTGAACGGCTGGAGCTATCGTTTTGAGAAAAAACAGGTCGATTTTTAATTTTTACGAACAAAAGTTTGGTTTTGTCAAAAATTCAATTCCGCTTCCTTCCTATTTTAAATGGAACACCTGTATATTTTGACGTTTCTGGAAAGTAGATGGAGAGACGAATCCAACGATACCACATATGTTCAACTTTAATTTGAAAAGTAGCAAGATAGGCAGCAATAATTTTTCTGTAATATGTTATTTTTTTAAAGAAAAATTGGCCAGAAGTTCGTAATAAAAATTCGCTTTTTTTTAATTGTTATGTAGCTAGTTAGTTAGTAAATGTCTATTAATGGTTTTTCTTGTTATTTAACAATAAAAATGTTTATTGCCTTATGGCTAACTAAGGAACACATAATGAAAATGGCAGAAAGTTATTGCTGCCTCTCTTGTTACTTTTCAAATTAAAGTTGATCTTATGGTATCGTTGGATTCTTCACTCCGTTGCCTTTCCAAAAACGTCAAAATATACAGGATATTCCATTTAAAATAACAAAGTTGGCATCACTTCCGGTTTCACCGGAAGCGGAATTGAATTTTTGAAAACACCAGCATTTAGTACTTAAAAATGAAAAATCGACCTGTTTTTTCTCATAACGATAGCTCCAGCCGTTCAAAAGTTATCATGGGGGGGGGGCAGTTTTGGACCGGACTGTAGATATCACCATTGGTATTTCAATTAGCTTAAGAGATACAAAGTCGTTTAAATTGGACAAAGTTGTGTAATTTGTTGCTCATTTATATTAGATAATAATTCGTAAAGAAATCCTACCTATCGTCATATCTCTTTGAGATATTTGGAAAAAACTGAAAAAAAATGATTTTGGCCGTAACTTCTTTATTCATATTTACAAATTCTGTAAAAATTTCCTCATAGCAACTTTTTGCTGTACTTACACAGTTCCTGCAACGTTTCGTATTCGCTGAACCATCATCAAGTTTAGATTTTCTTATTTTATATCCTATATCATTGCTATGAGGAAGTTTTTTTTTTTGAATTTATAAATAATTATAAATAAAGAAGTTAGGATCAAAATACTAAAATATTTTTTTTCTGTTTTCTCCAAATATCTCAAAAACAAATGAAGAAATGTGGATTTCTTTACGAATTTTATTAATGAGCAATAAATTACGCAACTTCGTCCTAATTTAACCGACTTTGTATCTTTTAAGCCAAACGATATACCAATGAGCCTGCAAAAATGGGCATTGTGTATACACTGAGCTTCTTATCTCATTGTGGTCTTGAACGATTCTGTGAAAAATGTTATGAATACTTCAAAGACTGTAAATGATAACGTTTCAAAAAATGATAACTGGATCAATTAAAACATTGAAAAAATTGGCTCAACATCATGGACATTACACATTTTGATTCTGCGACAACCAGAAAATTTACTTCAAAAATTGTCCACGAAATCATTTTAATAATAAAACCAGATAAAATCAAATAATTTTACAACAAAACAAAATCCTACTAGAAATAAATATTAAGAAATAATTGCCCTTATTTCTAAAAATTTTCCGTGAAATATAGGTTTGGTCGCAGTAAGTACAAAACGAGGGTGATACTTCTGATGTAAAGATAAATTTAAACATAGTCATTTAATTTAATTTATATATCTTTAAATTTTCTATTTTCTTTTGCATTGCCTCGCATTATCGCCTAGATGTAAATGCATTTATTGTACATAACACACGGAGAATTTACTTATCTTGTTGGAAATATGTAATTTAAACTCATTTTATGCAATCTAGTAAATAATATAAAAAAAATGTGGCCACAAATGAAATGAAATCGGGAAAGTTGTGCGTAAATCATGCACGCACGTTTGAATTCATACGGGAAAATTAACATAAAATGTACACCACGTGGCATGCAGCAACACGCCATTCCAAATTTATTGCAATATGCGATGCCCGGGCGGCACGTTGCTTCTTTTTTATTATACTCCTTTATTGTGTCATAAAAGCGCTACAAATCCGACGAGGCTGATAAAACTTGTTACGAAAATTACTTTCATTTTACGATCGTCATTTTTTTTCTGTAGTTTTGCCAACACCAATTCCAAAAAGACATAGCATATTCAATACCTAGTGCCACATATACATAATTGTGGGGAATATACATGTATGTAGAGAGACGCATCGATCTTATACATATGACATATGAATGGATCTATGATAAAAAAAAACATAACTGTTTCAGTGAAAAACAAATATAAATTAAATGGAAATTTAAAAAATATTCCATTTGAATCAGAGAACCCTATACCACAAAAAATACCAAGAAAATTATACAAATCAACGTTTTAAACATTCATCCTTTCTGTCTTCTAAGGTTAAGGAATGCATAAATACTTATTAACTTGAAATCATCATACTTCGAGAATCCAATTCTCCTTCTCTAAGTGAACGCGCAGAAATTCGTATTTAACGTCACGTGAAACTTTCCGACATGGACGTGGAATGTAACCATTAACGAAATATATCTACCGTGTTACAGGCTAAATGAAAAACGTCCGAACATGACAGAAACATTTCAGAACTTCTATCAAATTTAAAATTACCATTGAAAATTCCATTAAAAGAATTAATGACTTTAATTATCAGGAAACTTTTCTAATTTTAACGTTCCAAATATAAATAGAAATTTACAAAAACGCAATAATTATTAGCTTTGTACTCGACACAATTACCTCGTCTAAAATTAATTTAGTTACTCACCTGAAAATTTAAAAAAGAGTATAAATGCAACAAAAGCAATTTTATAAGCTATTAAAAAAACCTTTATTTGGCATTAATTATAAGCTATTATGTAATTAATTACATATTTATATGGATGGAATTACCAAATCTATATCTCAAACCGTTTTAGTAAGAAAAGTTCCTTTTTCCATTCTGTATGATTAAAATTTGAATATTGGTATTTTTTCAAGTCAAATGTAACTTACTAATCATCACTTACAGGAAAAATTTTGACCAGTATACAATTTTTTAGGACTGCCTTGAATAATTTGGGAAAATGAGATAACAGGAAATGAAAAATAAAGCTGCGATAAATATAAAAGGATAGTGTAAATCATATCTTATAATGGGTTATTAAAATTATTAGTGCGCAGAATAAATAAAACTACAGTAAACTCTCACTGATCCGAATCCGTTTTTGCACAGGCGTTTCGGACTACGGCGTTGTTCGAATTACGAGATGGGCGTAAAAACATAGTAAACACAACATTTCGACTTTCGGACTATGAGGTACTTCGAAACTCAAGCGTTCGGAATACGAGGTATTTCGCGAAACAGACGTGCGTTCGGACCGTTCGGACTACGAGGTATTTCGGAATAGGTGGTATTCGGGACCAGTGAGAGTTTACTGTATATGATATTTGAGTGTTGGCATAGTAATAAAACAAAAGCGTTGTTCTGCCTAATTTATTTGTTTCATGCGGCGAGACGTTCCGACAAATTGTTTTTTCCTCAAATTATTTTAAACTTTGAATTATAACCGTGTTGCACAAATATATTTATATCATCATTCCTCATCTGGCGTGAAAAAAACTATATTTGCATGAATATCCCATAAGATCAGCAATAAAAAATTACTCCAACTTTACGGTTTTGTTTTTAAATTTTATCTTTTCCATTTTGGTATTGTTCTATTTCCTCTAGCAATAGTTTTTGTACAACTTCCATCCAATTTTGACATACTTTTTAAATTTCCTCTTGAAATCTTATTTTGTGAAAAAAATTATACGAATAATGACTCGAATTTCGAGACGGAATCTTATAGATCTTATTTGTAAGGTTTGGAATTTGAACGCTGTTAAGTACGGATACAGTCTGTTCTACAAAACGGGACCAATTCTCATTTAATCATCAACAAACCATGGTGATAAAGTTTGGAACAAAATTCATAAAAGCGTTCTATAATGTTTTTAAGAAAATCGCTCGGACAGGTCAATTTTTGTTTTTGAAATGCCGTCTTCTGACGTTAATTATTTGGAATGACGTCATTTGTTTTTGCACAATGACGTCATCATAATTTTTTTTAAATGACAACCCCCACTTTTTTCTTCTATTTTTAATAGACCTTCTTACTACTTAAACGGTGATGTAAAAAATAGGTACCTTACATAACAATTTTTTTGAATAAATGACACATTTAAATTTTTTCTTTTAAACAAAAATTTTAATTTTTTGAAGAAAAAAGGTTATTTTTTTCAGAAAAGTTCTTATGTAAAGAATTAGTTCGGTAATCACCACTTAAACATCAAGGAGGTATATCAAAAGCAAAAGAAAAAAATAAGAGGTGTCATTTAAAAAAATCGATAATGACGTCATTGCACCTTAAATTTCACTCTTCGTCTTAGATACATAAATTACTGTTATTTGCTTTAATTTAGAAT
>JAFFZR010005589.1:1580-21648 GCA_018397195.1 Lethrus apterus
AAGAGTTTACCTCTGTTGAGCTACTGAAACCCAAGAAAAGGAAAAATATAATTTAATTAAAAAAAATTGACAAATTTGTTTTTAATTTTTTTAAATATGTTTCCAATACTTTGCACATACCCTAAGAATTGATTTTAAGCAACTTTTTCAAATAACTTTTTGGAATATCATGTCACCTAACCTCACTTTTTGCAGATTTTTAGCATATTTTTTAAATTACCCGTCATACTAGTGATCACGTGATAGGTCACTGTATATAATCAACATATAAACGATTACAAATTTTCTTGAAACATAATTTTTATGGAATGCGTATACCAAATTATCGGCCTTCAAAAAATTCCATAAAATCGAAAAGAAAATTGTAGTTTGCCTTAAATTGTCCAAAAATATCCCCAAGTATTGAAGGAATGCAGACGTATAATGTGAATATGAAAGTTTTCAACTATCTGGGAGAAGTTTATAAATACATTTTGAAACCAAAGGTCACTTGTGATACATATTAATAGTCGTATACTAACTTATAAATGTTTTATTTTTCAGTCGGAGATCTGACATGCAAATTCTACGACGATTTAAACTGAATATTTTTGCTCTTTTTGATGATTATACACACCTTAGATCTTAGAATATAGCAAAGCATAAAATTATGATTAATGTTAATAGTTTATATAAACACATTTAAACTAAAAATATACAAGTTGAACCTAAAACAAGTGTGCACGATGTTTCTTAATTTTAGATCATTAAAAGTTGTCTTCACTGCAGATATTCAAATGTACCGTCAGATAAATATACGATCAGGACAACGTAGATTTAAAAAACTTCTATGAATAGATTCTCAAAATTGTCTATGTTTGGGTATCCTTTGGCGTGAAAAGTCAACGTCGCACTTGTAACAGTACTTCAACTCGTTGAACATGATGAAGGGTCTTTTAATATGTGAATTAGTCAAAGGACATGTATGTAGATGACGAGGAGATTTCCAAATTATCAAATGGGCAACCAATTCTAAACAATTATTAGCAGAAATTCAGATAATCGTTCGATTAAAGTAGTAAACTTTGCCACTGTTGCTCGATGTTATCCTTTAGGTCTTACAGCTCCACTTTATTATGCAACTTTTTGATAAAGGAATTATGGGTTCTTAAAGCAGATTGGTATGAAACGCCGCCTTCTTTAGATATTATTAGAAGACGGGATCAATTTAAAATGATTCTGAACTCTGATATTCCTCGTTATATAGGTGCATTCAATCAATCAGTTATTTTGATAGGCTTTTCAGATGCATGGTTGACTTAGTTTGGAGCACACATATACATTCGTAGTGTTACTCCCACTGGGGAAGTATGTCTCATTTGTGTTAAGTCGAAAGCTTCTCCTATGAAAGTTGTATCAATTCCACGTTTAGAACTTTGCTCAGCTCATTTCCTTGCGAAGTTTAATCGTTTCATAGTAAATTGTTCCCACTCGCACCTCAATGTAACAAATATACCGGGTGTGCCAACTATCTGGGGTCGCTCTATTACGTCTTACCTATTCACTTTATTAAAAAATGTTTCAAGTAAAAGTTGTTTGGAGTCAAGTACTCTACACCATGAAATTATTCTGAAATATACAGGCTGTTTAGTTTTGCCTACGTTATACAACTTTGTTATTTTAAACGGAACATCCTGTATATCGTCACAGATTCCCCGGAACAAAATAGGGAAAGTTTATACTACAGACCCCATACTAAAATTGAGCGGTTTTCGAGATATTCCACTTTTAGGTAAAAAAATTAATTTAGGTAGTTCTCTTTAAAAATTAATAATGTTTTTATTATCGACGATTTTGTAACGATTCGTTGGCATAATGGTAACAATGCTTCAAGTTAAACAGTCAATACCAAATATCCTCGTTATATTATACAGGGTGTTTCAAAATTGATAATGAATTGCAGCATCTTTAAAAGGCTAAAACTCGTTTTTTTCAAATGGAACACCTTGTATATTTTTATGCCATTTGATATCAAGTTTTAAGTTCCTTTTCGATCGCGTATAACATTCCCTATAGCTAAAATTAATTCTTTTTGAGTTATAGGTAATTAAGTATCCTAAAACCTGTATTAGACAAAATTTGGTATAATTTTGTATATTTTGTATAATTTTATGGTGTAGAGTACTTGACTCCAAACAACTTTTACTTGAAACATTTTTTAATAAAGTGAATAGGTAAGACGTAATAGACCGACCCCAGATAGTTGGCACACCCGGTTTTCCAAGTCTACTTTTTATCGCTTATACAGTCTGTTCACGGGAAGATTCTATCCAAGAGACAATTTGTCTTACAATTAATTATAGCAGGCAATCGGGGCAACTTAAAAATATAAAAATATACACGGTGTTCAATTAAAAAAAATAATCTTTATGCTTGTATCTTAGCAACGCGATGTTCTTTTGTTTTATAATTTATTGCGCGAAATGCGCAATGCAAGGTACTTAAACTTTGTCCTTTAACCAAGTTTGTATCTCTTTAAATAAAAAGTTGGTTATTGTAGAATAATTCGTGAACACCCAGAATGCAAAAAAATATTGTTTTTTTTAACTCCTTAACTAGCGATCCTGGAGAAAAATTGTTTTATAATTAATTATAGAAGGCAACCAGAGCACTTAAAAATAAAAAAAAACAGGCTGTTCAATTTAAAAAATTAATCCTTATGCTTGTATCTTAGCAACTCGATGTTCTTTTGCTTTATAACTTATTGCGCGAAATGCGCATTGCAAGGTACTTAAACTTTGTCCGTTTAACTAAGTTTTTATCTCTTTAAATAAAGTTCGCTATTGTAGAATGTTCCAGTGAACAGACTGTATAGAACGTTTTTTCAAAATAAATACTTTACTCATATAGGTACTCATTGTTGCATTCTAGTAAGGAATTTTGATTGATGTGATATGGAGAAGTACGTAAAAGTATAGTTCCCCTTGAGGAATAGCTCAAGTCTAATTCTTTTATATTAGACCACACAATTTTTCAAAATTGCAGACGCTGTAGATAAAATAATTAAAATAAAGAAAAATCTACACAACTAATTTCTGAAGTGAAACAAAAACTGGTGACAACGTTCATAGTTACTAACCTCAATTCAAAAATTGATTGGAGGACAATTTTTCCATGCAGAAATTATACAAAAAACTAATCCACACATAAAAAAATCAGTAACTTTCTTCTCAACTACTCCTTTATTTTGCGTTGCACCTTTACCTCTCCCCTTTATTGCTTCTAATCTTAACCCCGTTTTTGTGAAGGCCTTGTCAATTATCTTAACTATCCTCCCAACATTTTTGTTCTTTGTTTTTTCTCCCTTTAGCCTTTGTGATTACTTTCTAGTTGACTTCTCGTTCCACATGGTTCTAGTCTTGACTTTGACCGCAGCCTCTTCAATTCTTTCCTCGCTCACAAAATAAATGAAAAATATTTAAAATACTTCATATGTAATTTAATCGGCGTAATCGCTGACTATTCAACCAATAATTATTATTTATTAGGAGCTCCACTTACCTTAAACGGTCGATCATTCTTTCCATGTGTTTCTTGGTTGATATAGGAATAGTTTGGTTGGTAATTGTTTATTATCGCTAGCAAGAAATATTTCTCACTAATGATTTCTTACGGTATACAGAAATTCCAATAATTCAGTTTATATTTATCGTAATAAAGTGTTTGAAATATTTGCATGTATCAACTGAAAGGCTTTCAAATCAAAGTTATCGTTTGATAGAGTCTAATGCACGGAATTATCCGAAACCGAATAAATATGCCTAAGGAATGGAATTTACTTAAGATAAAACGTAGCGTGCTTGGGTGTTTTATTAAAAATTAAAATACCCGTGCATGTCGATAAGATAGACTTATACATACATACATAAGCTATCGCACTATTCATTTCCTTGCTTCAAGATTACATATTTTGTCTGCATATATGTAGACAATACTACATATTTTGAAGAACCTGTAGAACATATGAGTCACAAGTGACTTGTTGAAATATATAAACTGTTAAGTTATCAGTGTAAACACATACTCTTGTTGTAAATTCATTAATCATTTAAGTCTGTTTGTATGTCTGTCGCAAAAGTTCTTTAACCGAATGTTTTTGGTCCTTGAACTCCGCGTGTTTACTAAATAATTTGCGCCGCGGTCATTGGAACAAAATGTTCGTCGCAAGAATGCCGCTCCATATAAAGTCGATTTTGATGATCCTTGAAGTTAAATATAACATAAAATGTTTTAGTAATACGAAAATTACAATTAACGTATTTCATTGTAAATGAAGTTGACTATAACAACAGATTGGAAGTAAACCAACATAAAAATCTAACGCATATACAGCCGAGCCGGTCCAAAAGTATCCCACCCCCATGATAACTTTTGAACGGCTGAAGTTATCGTTATGAGAAACAACATGTCGATTTTTAATTTTTACGTTCAAAACATTGATGTTATCAAAAATTCAATTCCGCTTCTGGTGAAATCGGAAGCGATGTCAACTTTCTTATTTCAAATAGAACATCTTGTATATTTTGAGGTTTTTGGAGATATAACGGAGAAACGAATCCAACGATACAGCATATGTTCAACTTTAATTTGAAAAGTAACAAGATAAAGCAATAAAGTTTCTGTAATATGTTGCTGTTTTTAAGTAAAATTGGTCAGAAGTTCGAATAGTTATTGTAATAAAGATTTGGTTTTATATTTTTTTATTATTTGTTTTGTAGCTGATTGGTTAGTAAATGTCTACTAATGTTTTTTCTTATTATTTAACACTAAAAATGTTTATTGCCTTACGGCTAACTAAGGAACACATAAAGAAAATGGCAGAAAAGTTATTGCTGGCTATCTTGTTACTTTTCAAATTAAAGTTGAACGATTCTTCTTTTCATGACCCGATAATAATAGCAAAAGAAGAACATGAATTGAGCGAACTGAAGAAGTTAAGTGAAAGGTATTTAAAAGTTGTAATTTCTAAGTCAAAAAGTGTGCTTTAAAATAAGTTTGATAGTGTAGAATTTATATGTAAGAAGTAAAATTTTCCGTGGAATTAAAGTGAAAGCGAAAAATTAACCCACAAATCACAGACCATTTGTAATGAATAAATTGGTATGCAGCGAACTCAATCTTAAGCAAGCTAATTTCGAAAAAAAATTGCAGGATAAAATGTATTAGGAAAAAGTATCGTAGGGAATGAGGAAAGAAGAATAATAGTTGAAAGTCATGGGATTCGAAATATACTAGTATATGTGAAATTAATTATAAGACGAAACGACACCAACGGAACACGAGGAACTAGAGATCAAGATAGAAGAGGTAGAAGAAGCAATAAAGGAATTAAAAACATGCAAATCCCTGAGAATTAATGATATAACACCAGAAATGATGGAGGATCTATTGCAAAAAATAGCACTGTGACAGATACTGAACAAAGCACTAAAAGAAGGAAAAGCAACATAAGACTGGTAAACAGGAAAAATTGTGCCAATACACAAAATGAGATAGCAGAAACTGCAATAACTACCGTGGAATAACGTTTATCAGCGTATCTTGGGAGATATATGCGAAAATTCTAGATAAAAGAATAAAAAAACAAGCAGAACACACAATCGAAGAAGCACAGGGTGGATTTAGGAAACTAAGAGGGACGTAAGATTTAATTTTTAGAATAAGACAACTAAGGCCGAGTTGCACCAACGCAAATTAGTTAATCTGCGATTAATTTCTATAGGAATAATTATTATAACAATAGTCATGACAATAGTTTCTATAGAAAGTAATCCGCATTAATTAATCGTCGCTTGGTGCAACTGGGCATAAGAGAAAGAACTATTTAACTTGGCACTAAACGACATCATAAAAGGATGCAAACACAGGTTGATAAACTACTACGCAGGATATAGGAAATTACAAGCAGAGAAGTTAACGAAACGGCTTTCGCCGACGATATGACACTAATAGCAAAAAGCGAAACAGCCCTACAGAAAAATTTCATCATATATGTAAAAGAAATTGAAAAGAAAGGTATGAAACTAAACGTAAACAAAACTAAAAAAATGATTATATCCAAAGATAAAAGAAGGCACCAAATAAAAGTTAAAGGAATGGTCTTAGAACAAGTAGAACACCATAAATACTTAGGAGTGTTAATCAACGAAGAAAATAAGAAATTGACGAAAGAACAGAAGCAGCGGGAAGACTATTCAAAGCAACGAAAACAACATTGTTGTCCAAAAAAGAAATACCAGAGAAAGTGCATGCAGAAGAGTGTATAAGAGAGTAGCTATACTTGCCATAACATATGCGGCAGAAAGTTGGACAATGAGCAGCAAAGCAAAGTGAACACTACACAAATTAAATTTCTAATACAATTAACGAACAAGATCAGCAAAGACGGAATAAAAAACGAATACATTAGAAATCAACTGAAAATTGATCCAATAATAGAAAAAACTGAAGAGAAACAACTAGTATGGTTTGGCCACATCTTAAGGATGGATGACAACAGAATAGCCAAAAAAATATATGAAGCAAAACAACCAGATAAAAAAGGAAAGGGAAGGCCAAGAAATACATGGGAAGAAGAAATCAAGCATCATCTGCAAAAAAGAGAAGAAAATTGGAAAGAAGTAAAGGAAGAGGCCAGAGATAGGAAGAGTTGGAGAGAAATATGTAAAACAAAACGAGATAAACCAAACTCAAATGGCCCTACGCCTAACGGCAGATATGTCGTCCACAGTTTCAGTAAGTAAGTATTTATAAGTAAGGCTCGGATTATATGCACGAAAAATCCGTAAAATATGCGCATATATATGCACGTATTTTCACAAAAATATGCACAAGATATTAAGGAATATGCTCCAATATATGCCAAATGTGCATCCATATGCAAGACTTTTAACAATAAAAAATCAAAGTCCATTCAAATTTAATAAACACATTTATTATTATTATTACACATTTTAAAGTAGGTACAACATTTAGCAATATTTCACAAAAATTTTAATATTCTGCCATTCTGTGGTTAAATGACGCTAGCCTAATACCTATAATCTATAATAATTATTAATTAATAACAGGAGTAATATATTTATATACATAGTATATGCCTACAACTACATACATATTAATTTATCAATTGTGGTACTTAATAATTACACATTAGTTATTTATTATTATGAAAAAAATTGACAATTAGGTGTTTCTCTAAATTTTCTATTTGAAACGAATGTCGTCGATCGTCTAGTAAATGTTTAAGCGTCGAAAAAGATCGTTCAACATCGACGGAAGTAATGGATGCATATTTAAAATTGCTTACAATATATGAATCTAATTCAAGGTCATCAAAAATTCCCCGTTCAAAATTTTTGACACTTTCGACAAAATTTTGAATCCTTCATTTTTATTCAATACCGAATTAAGCTTTTTAAAAATTAATTCTCCAGTTCCTTTAACAGCCGATAATTCTCTATGGCATTTGTTTATTAAATTTACTGATTCAGTCAAAAGCAGCTCTTTTGATTCTAATTTTAAAATTGTTTCGGGCACTACAGAAAAATTACTTGCAATAAAAGCAAATTGATTTGGTATCACATTATTTTTTTATTGGCTTCTTTAATAGCAGTAGATTCGTTAGAGAATTCAAAAATTTAATTTTGAATTTTTTCATAATTTTTTGAATAAAAAATTGCTTCATTTAGCCACGCGTACCCCGCCTAGTAATTATTGGTTGTGGAGGCAACGGTAAACCCGGAAATGAGCCATTTTAAAAGAAATTTGTAGTTTTCAGATCACATCCCTTTAAACAATTTCTCTTCTCTTCCCAATGGAAGAATTATAGCCATTCAAAACGAAATTAAGAAATAAACACTCAGCAGGATAATTCTTTGAGGCCGGCCTACGAATTATCGGTTGTTTTCCCTTTAATATATTTTGTAATAGAATCATTTTCCTTTAACTTTCCAATTTTTAACTTGAATTGAAATTTTTAATCGGAAATTTGTGAAAATATGCACAAATATGCAATATTTCATAAATTATGGACGAAGTTGCCAAAATATGCAAAATATGCAAAATATGCATTTTTTAATTGGCTTATTTTAATCAAAAAATATTAGATATGCATAGAAAACTTACAATTTTGTTGATATACCTCTTAATAACAAATATGCATTTTGCATATAATCCGAGCCTTATTTATAAGGTATGGAAGAAACTATAAGGAGAATAAATAGATCAAAATATAGTGACCTGTCAAATATTAAAGAATATCGAAAAAGATTTAATAAATCTAGCAACAAAGTTTAATAATTAACATTATACCGAATAAATGTTCTGTGTTGTTTCAAGCAAAATTATTTAATTTTTTTGGTTTGCAAAAATTGTAAACAGTATAATAAGCCAACATTATTACACTTGTTTTGTATTGTAGGTACTTATACAAATATGTATTTCATACGTTTTTCTCTCACTGAGTATTTCAAAAATAGTTTTTAAAATATTTTGATGGAGTACTGACAACATAGTTTACTTTTCATAATACGCCCATTAGTAAACTTTGGATTCTTCTTTTTCGAACTACAATTTTCTAACTCAAGCTTTGCCTATGGTAACTTTTCATGATCAACTTTCAAAATTTTGGAATAAATAGTTTTTCGTTATATTTGAGAAAATGTGAATTAAAAACAAAAAAAATAAAAATCGAATACTTCGTGAGACATAATAAAAATGAGAGTTACTAATCAAATTCATTTTATTACGAGAAATTATTTGTATTCATATTTAGTTTATGTCGCACATTTAATAAGATCAAAAGTGTATGTTAATTTTAACACTTAGATTATATTACATCACCACGTCTTCTGAAACACCTGTACGTTAGAACTGCTTGTGCACAGAGGAATCTGAGTATCAAATCGCCCAACCTCCTCGGATAATATACGAGGCAACTGACCTTCGTAAACAAGATATTTTTTAATAACAGTCCCTTTTATTTCGGATATGCCAAGGCGCAATAAAATCCTACATGCTGATAACCTACAGGCCTACAGCCTGTTGATTCCAAGTAGAGGTTATCGTACTGACGGTCATTCCATAAGAATCCTTTACATAACTGCCAGAACGAATTGGACGAATACAAAAATTTTAATACAACGAACGTTTTAAACAATGAATTATAATATTTTTAATTATACTGTTAAAATATGATTAAGAAAGTCGACGAACAAAATTATTATAGCGTAAACATGTTCCCTCCATAATGCACAGGAATTTAACGTATTTAAATCGTATAAGTCATGTCGTTCTGTGATAAATTATTGTACAAACGAATGTGAATATGTTCTAAATAATTTAATTTTAAATCTCATAATTTTCCATTCAAAATGACATATTATTTAAACATTGAAACAACATTTAAAACGTTGTTTATAGAAAGATACTTTTGCAATAGTTTAGTGAACTAAGTCTCAGTTAATAATTTTATAATTTTGCAATAATCGCTGTGAAAAATTACTGATTACTAATTATATTACTCTTGTAACTTATGTACAAAACATCCAAAGAATAAATAATACATGTTTCAGTTTTGCAGTAAAGATTACGATTGGTTCGCTGAAAGTATGTTTTCTATAAAACTAGGAAATCCTGCCATCAAATTCACTCATTAAATATTTTATTATGGTAACACAAAACCTGTCATCTAACAATAATATTTGTAATTTATTGCTTACCATAAAAACTATCTGCCTTCATGCTTCGTTACGTACCCACTATTTTTATGTATTTTTAATTAATATTCAATAATATTCAACATAAAATACTACAAAAATAATTATATTTAATAACACGTTAATTTATTATAGTGTTTAGCACAAAGGTGTCGTAATGTCAGATAAAAGTTTGTATTGTTGAATAACATCAAAAAACAATACTTATTACTTACTGGTTTATATACCAGTTGCATTATAGCCTCCTTAGTATACATATCTAATACACTACGAAAATTACTGTCAAAAGTTTCAACAACTGATTTTATTTTTATTTTGTTTTATAGATTTTTTCGAACGAGGTTTATGGCATGAATGATACTTAATGGAAATAATAATTTTGTGCTTTTTATTGAAAAGGAATTTGTTTAAAAGTAGTCGAGCATTCATTGTGACGGGTTGGGTTGTAACATTGAAGCATGAAAATTAATAAGTTGGCGTAATTAGTCCACCGTTTGTAATAAATTCTGAAAACATGCATTCAAAGTCGTAATTATATCAATATACGATAAATTACAGAAAAATTTAATTGAAAAACGTATTTGTAAATGTATGGTTTTCAATTAATTGTAATTCTAGTGTACTTTCTACATAAATGTATTTAATAAATCTACAAGAAAAAATATTCAATTATAGTCCACGAGTCATGTAACAAATTCAATTTATCTACAATAATTATGGACCGTGTAATTGTAAATGAATATTTTTTTACATATCGCAAGTTTCCATTCACTCTCCACGAATTCGCTCAATACAAATAAATGAACTACTTAGAAACAAAAAAAAAAACCGTTTGATACATGAAATTACCGACAAACAATGCTGCCTTCTGGTACAAGTTTTTCTTTACAATAAATAATTATGCGGAGCAAACGTTCTTATACCGGTAGCTCCGAGCATGTAACACTCTAAGAACCCTGCCACTTGTGTTGTGCTGCACAATATAACAAATATTTCATGAGTGCTCAGTGAGCGTAGAATCACAAGAGTTTTATAAGTACTTTTAAAACAGAGACGGATTTAGTGTCCAACTTCTTTGTGCAATTTTGACGCGTATGATTGGAACATTCTAAATTGAATGTGTTTTAACCCATTATAATTGAACTCAATAACATATAATTTAATAATAAAAACATTTACTTTATAACATTTATTTTATTACATGAACCAGTAACTATTAATTTAACCAACAATATCTTCAGAGTTATACGTTCATTCCAATACACTCTTTAAGTGTCATATTAAACTATTTATAATAAGAGAAAATTTACGAGACGACCATCTATCTAAAAATAAAAACGTTTGACTTTGAAACATAATACTTTTGTCGTAGATTTATATCTGTTTGTATTCGGTATAAAACGTTTCTTGTGATTTATTTACTCCCTACGAAGACTGGATACATGTAACATAACAAACGTTGACATTACACCTGTTTGCCACGACGGAGGTTTATTTTACAGTAAATTCTAGCCCTCTGTATTTCAATAAATTGTTTAAATTTGCAAACATAAATGTAAGTAGGTAGGTAACTCATTAATGTAACAAACAGTGGCGACCGGTAAGTATTTTCTCTCAATTACAATTAATAAAAGCTCGATTTTCACGCGCACTTGAAGCATATTATTTGTTCTTCTTTTTTGTTTTCGGTTACATTTTGATGAAACGGTACGTGTACCGTTATGACTTATGACAGTTAAGTGTTGCGAAACAGGTAATCACCTCGCAGAATGAAATTTGGGTCAGTGTAAATACAAAATGTAATCAAAAACGACATTTAGAAATAAATTTCGAAGAACAATTTACGACGAATCGTCTCGAATAAAATTATCCAGGAAAATATTAACATTTATTCTCAGAATTGAAAATATTTCATTATTTTTGATCATTCGTGTGAGGTGATTGCACGTAACAACGATTGGTTTGTAATATTTAGAAAAAGAGCATTTTCACAGTATTTAGATCTTATACATATAGATTAGCATTGCGAGCTTTAGATGGCCTACGGCTTAATTAATGGTCTTCCGCCATAATTTCCTATCTGTTGCATTCGTTTTCCAGTCGGTTATCTTCAACACTCGTAAATCACCTTCTTACTTTCTCTTTTCATCTTGGCTTTGGTCTGCCTTTTTTTTTCTTCCACATAGTGTACTTTCCATTAGTAGCTTGGATTTCCTTGTTTCCGGCATTCTGTCAATGTCTCCTATCCATCGTAATATATTTATGTCTTTGAACATTTAGTTCTTTATTTGTTGTTCGTTTTCAACCATCTTCAGTTTTTTTCCTTCAAATATCTTCCTAAGCACCTTTCTTTCCCATACTTCCAATCTGCTTCGATCTGCTATATTCAACACCCATGTTTCCCATATGTAACTATCGGTCTTATTACTGTAGTGTATATCTTCAGTTTTTCTTTCTGGATGTATTTTTGTTTATTAATATTCTGTTTAGCGCTGCTATACATCAAACATTGTTCTTATGTTTATTCTGATAGAACTTTTTTCCTTCTTAACGTTACCTTTATCATCCGAATTAGTTTTTCATTAATTTTTATTTGTTTTAATGACATGTAAACTTCTTTTCTTTTTACTTTATCGTACGCTTGTTTGAAGTCAATAAATATAACTTGTGGAAAATTTGACCGACTGTGCTTCTCTCCCTCCGAAAGCCATATTGGTATCTCCTTTACCGATTCTTCTACTAGTTTATTCTTTATATATACTGCCAGAACTTTATATACTACGTTTAAAAAGGATATTCCCCTTTAGTTGTTACTTTAACTTCTATCCCATTCTTATGTAGAGGGCATATAATTGCAACAATTCGGTTGGTAGCTCTTCCTTAGTCCGTATTTCTTTTATCAGTTCTTGTGCGTGTTCTATCAGACTGTGTCCTTTATATTTGACTGTTTTAGACGTAATTCCATCACTACTGGACTTTTTTTTATAAATTATCTCTTTTATTTCTTCCTCGCTTAATTTCTTTGGCTATTAGGTTCTTTTTTTTCATTGTCACTCATTCACGTCCTTTTCCTCACATCCTTCCGGCTATTTAGAATCTCTTCCTCTTCGGTAATTATTTTCCCATGTTTATCCTTATAAAACACTGTTTTTACTCTTAAACACTTTTTTTCGTTTTTTGTTCCGATACAAATTCCTGATTTGTTTATTCTGATAGCTTTCCTCTATTTACTGCAATATATTTTCATTATGTTTCCTTTTTTATCCCTCAATATTCTATCGGTTTTCTTTCATTGTTCCACGCCTTAATTTTCGTCTGTTCTGTTAGCATTTTTAACCGCAGTTTTCTTCTCATTTCCAACTGGTTTTTAAAATGTTCGTCAAGCCATTTTTTCAGAACCTTTTTGTGTTATATATGTCAGAATAATCGAATAATTTATTGTGGTTTGTGGTTATTGTTTATCTGCCTCGATATTCTATTTAAGTATAGATTAATTACAGATACTTTTTTTAAGTAAATTACTTATAGTGAATGACATAATGACTTTAAATAATAAAAATGTTAAAGCCATTTTGTTTAAATAAAAGAAAATCGTGTATTTTATGTGTAACTTTGGGCGAAGATTCAATATTTATGATACAACAACAACTTATATGATTATTTTGATTTGTTGAAATAAATTGAGTAAAATTACTTTTCTTTGCACACAGATGTCCAATTTGCAGTATTGTGAAATAATATTACCAATAAATTATACATTAAACACATTTATTCAGTCTCATAAAAACGATAAATTTGTGTAAACTTATCAGATAATCTTGTAGAAAGGTTAATAAGGAACTTAACTTCTCAGTGTAATTATAGTTTAAAATACAGCTTTACTAAACCAGCAAGAATAATCCTCATTACAAGAATAAATGTATTTATATTATTAATTCGTTTACATTATTCAACATGACATAAATTCCCCTTACAAACTAACAAACCAAGATATAATAAACCAACAATATTGCAATTACAAAGTCGTGAGAGTTGCGTTTATAAATCTACACAGTATATTACAGTAATGATAATCCACAGTGCATGAAGGTGCACAATATAAAGTGCGGAAATAAAACAGTAGATCACTTTATTATTAATGAAGCATGACAAATGCCGTTATGTATTTGTATTTCAAACATTATATACGTTAAATGTATTTTTTTTTTACCAATTCGTTGGTAAGTTTATATAAGTAATTTATGTCGTTGTAGGTTTTCTAATGAAGGATGTAACTCATTTTTCCAGTCTTCAAGAAAATTATTCATAGAGGTCTTAACCCCTTTTTGATAACCATTTTTTCCATTTGCTTCTTGTTGTAGGACATTTTTGTAAAAATGAGCAATGAAATTTTTAAATTCTGTATTTTTTTTATTTTTTAAATTCCTATAGCTTTTCAGTCACCTGTTTCATCAATCAGTTAATTTTAGCCAAACTATCAAGATAGGTTTTGAGCCACCAGAAATTGTGATTACGTGTGTATGTCCCTTGTACATTTTTCAAAATTTTCCTATAGTATTATCGAGTAAATTATTATGAAGCATGTTGCTTGTGTGGACGTTAAAAGTAACGCTAAGTCAATGTTGGTCATAGAAGAATTAGTGGGTTTCACTCAGTCCTTTGGGTTTAATAAGCATTATGAGTATGATTTGTTTGTGAGCCTACGACAAACTGAGAAAATAATTGAAAAAGACTAAGAGGAATGTGAGAAGAATGTGAACAAAAATTTTGTTGGCCATAGGAAGTAAGCAAGCTGAAACAGTCGCAGGAAGATATATATTCTATAGAAAAAAAAAGACAAGGAAATCTGTAAGAATTTAAAGGTAATATAGGACAGTCGGATACAAAGTTGTAGGTACGGCAAAGACTTAGATTTAGATAATAGGAGAATATAGAGACGGCTCTAGAAGAGGACGTTCTGTAAAGGAAATATTTACTGTGAAATGAATATCAAATATTAGCTATGAATAGCTACACATTAGCAGCACATAAATCTTCATCTAAGCAAGCATACGACCGCAATAATAAAGAAGAACTATAAAAGCTATGGAAGAACGAGAAATACCATCAAAGGTAATCAGGTGTAAATAACCCTAAAAAACCAATCAACAAGGTGTTAGTTTATGCTTCTAAATCGGACCAATTTAGAACGGAAAGAGGACTAAGATTAGGAGGTCCACTCTCAACTACCCTATTTAAGATCATCTTGGAGAAAATATTAAGAGAAGCCAGAATCTAAAGTCAATACAAAAGGAACAATATACAACGAATATCATAAATGCCTCGCATACGCTGACAACCAAGTCATGCAAGAAATAACGAGAAATAAAAATATTCTAAAAAGATTAGAAAAAATAGCAAGGAAAAAAGGCTAATAATTAACGAAGACAAAAACAAATATACTGTAATAAGGAACGGTGACAAATAAATGAAGATGAAGATGGAGTGGCCACAAACAGTCGACCGCGATCGACCTATCGATCTCGAAACAATTTTTGGTCGATCGTTCAGCATTACTTCTTTCTATTTTAATTACGAGCGAACCCAACCCATCATACAACCATCGAACTCAACTAAGTTGTCATCCTCAGTAGAAAAACCTATAAAGGAATCAGTATTAAATTAGTGTCTCTAGCTAAGGTATCACCTTTGAAGATATGCTCTTCACCAGATCACCACTGGGTTAACCTTAGCTAGAGACACTAATTTAACACTGATTCCTTTTTAGGTTTTTCTACTGAGGATGGCAACTTAGTCGCCGAAATACGTATTTAGAGTTTTCTAAATTTGTTGTGGTAAGGGAATTTTTTAGTTTTTTGTATAGAAAACAAAACTTATTCTTTTAAATATGTACCTAGATAATATTACTTAATTACGTGTAAACATAAATAACAAGAATAATGAAGGTATAGAATCAGAAGAACGTTTCACAAAAAGGAATAAGAGTGTTTCTAAAAGTATGCAAATCTAATTTATTGTCTAAAAGAACTAAAGAAAGATTATACCAAACGATTAAAAAAAAGGCTAGTGGTGCTAGTCAGAACAAATCATGAACTAATGGATTTATATCAATACCCTAGTCTCATGGCAGCCGCAATATCGCAACGAATTAGTTTGGTTGGGGCATATAAGAATGTCGGAAAAAAGAGTACCGAAGAAATTATTAACGCAAAGAAAATTAAGCAAGAAAAAACTGTTTGGACTCAGTTTGTGATGACCTACAGAAACAGAACGTCAACAACTGGGAAGAGAAAGCAAGAGATAAGAATGGATGGAGAAGACTATCAAACCAGGCCCCAGGCCTTCAACACCTTTGGAGCTATTACATATAAAGATTTATGTACCAGAGAAAGATCAGCCTAGGAAGCAAAGGAGAAAAAAAAATAATTCGTACTTTATTACAGTACGAATTATTTTTTCTACCTTCCGTCCCTCTCACCATTTGCCCCAAGCCCCCAATAATAAATAATATTTCTACCAAGCATGATATAAAGGTTCAACCAATATTGGAAACATAAAATTTAAAAAAACATCATTTGCTTGTTCTTAGCAATTACTCTGAGCAAAAAAATGATGAAATGAAAGTAAGCTCTTACCAATTTAGACTGTAATCAAAGTTAGGTATTTTGATTACTGTCTAAATTACTGTGTAAAAAATCATTTTTTTTTTGCTCAGAGTAATTGCGAAGAACAAGACAATTGCTAAGTACAAGCAAATTATGTTTTTTTTTTAATTTAATGTTTCCAATATTGGTTGAGACCTTTATATCATGCTTGGTAGAAATATTATTTATTATTGGGGGCTTGGGGCAAGTGGTGAGAGGGAAGGAAGGTAGAAAAAATAATAATAAACTGTAATAAAGTACGAATTATTTTTTTTCCGTTGCTTCCTAGGCTGATCTTTCTCTGGTACATAAATCTTTATATGTAACAGCTCCAAAGGCGTTGAAGGCCTGGGGCCTGGTTTGATAGTCTTCTCCATCCATTCTTATCTCTTGCTTTCTCTTCCCAGTTGTTGACGTAAGTAAATTTCAAAACCTAGAAAATGTAAGATGCTGATTATATTATATTATATTTTCGGAAGTCAAAGTATAAAACATCATTTAATTCCTAACCACATGTTAAAGACGTTCATCGTTATTTGATGAACCGATTGCTTCAACGAGGATCACATGACCATTATCTTTCTGACATAATTTTATTATTTAAAATATTATCAATGGTATCCCTTATGCTTTTTGGGAAAAGCGCCATTACACGTAATATGTATTAAGCGAAATCCATTTCTCAATGAATAATAGTAGAATAAAAAAATAAAAAATTAAAAAAATAAAATTCTCTAGAAGTAATAGAGAAGAAGCGACATGACAAAAAGTCTAGGACGTTGCAAATCTGCGAAACTGTTTCAAAAATTAGTTTATATTTAAAACCAAATAAAAAACATGTTTATATGGGCGGGGGGGGCAATTTTAAGGGCATACAATAATTTTGAAACCCACCTGACCGTTCGTTCCCCTGGATAAATTAAGTATTTTGTATTATTAGCTTCTGATTAAAAAGCTTGCATCCATTCATTTCTGTTTAATGAAATTACCTTTATTTTGTTAAAGTTTGGATGTTTTTAAATCATACATACAGTGACCGGCAGAAATGTTGCAACATATGGGATTTTTTTTTATTATTGAAATATGGTAAAATTCGTTTTGGAGGATAGGTTGTGCATGTCCACAAACCCCAAAATTCGTTTTGACTCATGTCACGTGACCACTAGTATGGCGGGTAATTGAAAAAATATGCTACTAATCTGCAAAAAGTGAGGTTAGATGACATGATATCCAAAAAAGTTATTTGAAAAAGTTCCTTAGAATTCAATTCTGAGGATATGTGCAATTTTTGTAAACATATTACAACAAAAATTAAAAACCACAGTTTTGTCAATTTTTTAAATTAAATTACATACTCCTTTTTTTTGGGTTTTAGCAGCTCAACAGAAGTAAACTCTCTGAATTTGGTTGATAATCAAACAATTTTGTCAATTCTTGCATAACTAACAGAGTTGAAAGTAAAAATTAGGTTTTCAGTATGATAGTTTCTGTTGCAACACAAATGTGTTATGGTTCCATGATTACAATATTTTTTTGATTATTATTTTAACGATTTAAAGTTTTACTTTTTAAATTTACTGCAATATCTACAGTGTGTCCACGGATTTGGTGCACAAGGGGAAAAACTTTTTCATTTTATGTAAAAAGGTTATACTGTATAAAAGTTTTTGCTGGCCTTAAAACCATTATAAATCATATTGAAATGCAGTGATTATCTTCCGTATGCTTATAAATGTTGAAAGAAATTTATGTAAGTTCATATTATTGTTGATAATCGCATTACCTTGAAATGTTGTTGACATTTAATTAATAAGTGTGAGATTGATATAAGAACATTTAGGAACGTTTACAGAGAATTTAACTTTTCGACTCTATATATAAATCCTCTGTAAACGTTCCTAAATGTTCTTATATCAATCTCACTTATTAATTAAATGTAAACAGCATTTCATGGCAATGCGATTATCAACAATAATATGAACTTACATAAATTTCTTTCAACATTTTTATGCATACAGAAAATAATCACTGCATTTCAATATCATTTATAATGGTTTTAAGGCAAGCGAAAACTTTTATACAGTATAACTTTTTTACATAAAATGAAGAATAAAAAAGTTTTTCCCCTTGTGAACCCAATCCGTGGACACACTGTATATAAACATTTTAATAATGAAACAGATATTAATTATAATGGTTTAGTAATACACACATATTAATAATTGTTTCATATGTGTATACATAATTACACATTAGCTTATAACCAGTAACATCATATTTACTAGAATAAGGCGAATAAGTTGCTATGAACAACTGGCATATAAATTGACTAAATCTGGGCGTGTATTATTCGTGTATCAATAAATTTATTATGCAATGTAACTTAAAAAATCCATTGCTTCTAACCGAATGAAAATTGCGTAACTGACATATGATACGTGGGAATTAAAGAAGTATCCTTTAGGAAATTTTTTGCTGTAAGACAACGCGATCTTTGACATAAATTCTCTTCCTACATGAAGTATTGCGTTGATGATTTATTAACGCTGCTAGAACGCAAGGTTTTAGAAATATAAATTTGTCTAACCATTGCATACATGAGCAGCTTTATTAACTTGACATATGACCAAAGATATCACGTAGAGGAATTTCCACGCTCCTGTTCTGTAGAAATATACTAAAAATGTGCAATTTATATCCTTACCTCACCACACCCTTATATAACTCGAGAATTCTTGCACTTATGCTGTATGGAATTTACAAATTACTTCACACTTCCTTATCTGTAAGTACGTCTGCACGGTCCAGCGAGTAGAATTACATCTTCGGTAAAAAGTCTTACTACTACCACGTAGTGGCGTTAATAATTGTTATAATATAAAGGTAAGTCACGCACAATCTCTACGAATAATACCTTTTTATGACCCAAGACCTCACTTTTTAACTATTAGTTCATTCATCTGTGGTTTTCAATATTTTACACTTACTGTAAGCGGAAAACTCATTATAGTGAACATTCGGTTTACTTCGTGCAAATAAAATATGCAGAATTAATAGTGCATTTCAATATAATTAATATTTGTTTGAAATTATTATTCACTTATATTATCGGATATACGTAGAAAGGATTATTAATTAGCTCTCATGTTTTTTTTCCGGTGATGCGGTTGTTAATTTAACAACATGAAAAATGAAGTGAATTGCAAAATCATAGCTTTGCAACAGATTGGAGTATTCATTAGTTATTGTTTCGAAACTATGTAATTTTGATTGTATGAAAAAAAGCATCTGTCAATGAAAACAAACATCGAACGTTTTGTACATGCATTTCAAATTCTTTGACGTATGCTTTTGTTGATATTTTTTATTGTTATTTTTGATTGAACACTCTCTGCCATCCATTGCGATATTGATGGTTTCTAGCAGTACATTTACAGTTGCAGGATTTATTTTCAGTTTTGTGCGTAAGGTAAGGCAAAATTCTATTTTATTTTTAACTGTACGTAATTTGTGTACTATTTGCACATAATGTTTAATATTATATGGTTATAGTAATAAAATGTGTATTGTCTGTATTGTCCGGAATTATAACAAGCTGTACAACATTAACAAATGTACAGCAAACGTCCAGCATTGAGCATGATTGTACAGTAATGTACAGCAAAC
>JAFFZR010005590.1:3944-22389 GCA_018397195.1 Lethrus apterus
ATATCATTCGATAGCAAATTTTGGATTCTATTCGGTTGTGACTTTTTTTTTAGTATATATTTGATATATTTTAATATTTTAAACCGTAGTAAACCTTTGGGGTAAACTCTATGCATAATTCATTCAAATAAAATTTTCTACTTTTTTCTTTCTTGTTTTAAATTTGTAGGCTCATGATTAAAATTCGAAGATATCGATGACTAACAACTCAAATAAATATTCGATTGAAAATAATGATTTTAATTTTTAATCAAAAATATCTTAACGTTTTTAAATATTTCTCTTCTGTCTACTGCCGATTAATAATAAAATTTAAAAATGCCCAGACAATAGTACACTGCGATAAACAAAAATAACATTAAGTTATTTGTAAATAACGTTTACCATTTTCCTACACAAATAAACACATTTCGTAAACATTTCACACAGTAAGTATCAAATAATCTAGGCAAAATATTTTAACAAATTTTATCAAATAGATAATAATAATAAACCGTCTCATAATAACCAACTATAGATATTTTAAAATTATCGACACGTCGTCAATTAATATTTTTTTTAATAATGAAATTATCGCAACTTCGCAAGTTGCAAAAATTCCAAACAAATAAAGATAAAGAATTTTAATAATAAATTGATGCAATATTGCAGAAAATTATGCAGTGCATTCTGCAATTATTTATATTTACTAAGAATTTTTCTTAATAGTTTAGGCCCGTATTTAATAACGTGCAGGATTTTTAAAAAAAATCTTTAGCTATATTTTAATTTTTTTTAATAAACTCAATTTTAACCGTATTTAAAATTTAATAAGAAAATCAAACACAGATTATAACAGATACGAATGATTATTTAAAATAATACTTTTCGAATACAAAAGAAATTATATTCATGCACCTGTACATTCAAGGACTTTATGGGGATCACCAGATAAAATTACATTGATTTATTTAAATTTAAGGTTGCTTACAGCATTATATCGTAGTAATATGCAATCATGTAATTTATGCATTTATCTTCAAATGTACAGACGCAAGTTTTATTAATAAACCAACCAAGAATTATTAAAACAATGTACGTGC
This sequence comes from Lethrus apterus, assembly GCA_018397195.1. Taxonomy (NCBI): domain Eukaryota; kingdom Metazoa; phylum Arthropoda; class Insecta; order Coleoptera; family Geotrupidae; genus Lethrus; species Lethrus apterus. The sequence goes on from JAFFZR010005590.1 coordinate 5,027, forward strand.
CAATAATGGACGAATCGACATTTTTAATTTCTTCCCCCTTCCTCTCACCACTTGTCCCAAGTTCTCGAAGAACTTAACTGGACAAAGAGGGAGGGAGCCTACTTCAGCATATGCTGCAAGGATTTGGGAAACGTGGAAAACCTAATCAGAATCAGCAAATTAAAAGTCAGAAACATTGTAAACTTAAATATGTGATATAAATTTACAATGTCCCCCATTAAGACTTGAACCCTAGATGTTGAGATTGCTAGCCTACTGACCAAGACACTTGACAGTAATCCCCAAACAACTATTTATTCAGAAAATAACGAATATAAATTGAACGATGCAACTCTCCGTTTATGCGCCTTTGTCATAATTCTCATAATTGTCTCAGTTATCTACAATAAATTATTTTTGTTTAACACCGATTGTGTCGCGCATAAAATTGCACGTACCGTGATTTTAAACTCCAAATAAACATACTTGTTTGTTTCTTGTTTAAAGATTAATACCGAAAAACACGAATTAATCAAAAATTCGAACGATGACTAACATTTTGTCGAGATCCGTCGTCCGATCAATCTTATCGAATTCTCGATAAATTCATTGCTTATTGTTTTTCCATGTCATATCTACGATCAGTCTGTAATTTAAAATATCATTTAGACGCTAAATGAATGCAACAATGATTCGTTAATGAACCGACGAAAATAACTTTTATCGCAGCTTAAAGATATTTTTTAATTTCTATTTTGTTGACTTAGGTTAGTGAGAGTTAACGTTAATTAATAACCTCTGCCAATCGATTATGTTATTAATATTGGTTTAAATAACGGGGAAATTTATGACGCCTCACGGTAATCCTGGCAATTTTATAGTCTTTATGAAGGATAAGCCTTATATCCACAGTGCAAAGTACACAAGCAAAGTTTGCTATGAATAGCATTTGTAATCGTGTGAACGATAAAAAATCTTTTATGGTCTCGTTAATCATAAGTGAGAAAACTGAAAAAAAAGAAAAACAATGAACAAAATAAAAAATGCGTATGGTTATAGTATTATGCAATGGGCTTAACAACATCGTTAATAATGACATTGTGCTAAAAAGGCATGTTAAAATACAAAACCCTTATGGGACATAAATAAACAAATATATTTTCTGTTATGCTAGAAGATTTCGACATTTTTTAGATATTAAATTATGCCATGAGAAATTATTTTTAGGTCAATTCTTTAAAACTGTGTAATTTTGGAATCTTTCCAATAATCATTACGCGTTTTATTTTAAACATAAATAAAATACGTAAAGTTTTAAAAATTAGAAAATCACATAAAAATAAAAGCAACGCAGCAAGGCCAAATTAAATTTATAAAATTTCCAATTACAATTTGCAAATTTGCACATTTAAAAAAGTATTATTCAAATATACAGTGAGGACAAAAAGAAAGGAATATTTAAAATAAAAACGAACTCAACCGTTTTTTTAAAAAACGCTGAAACAGGTCGATTTTTGATTTCAAAGATACACATTAATATGTGCGATTCAGCTTCCGACTTTCATTTGTTTTGTAGTTATGACGTCATCACAAAAAAAATAAATGACAACATAGATTTTTTTTGTGGAATCCGATAGTGATTTTTCTACCCTTTATGACCGTGCAAAAAAATCACAAGGTTGCATAAAAAAAATTCTGAGAAAAATCCATCTGAAAATTTAACGTTGATATTATCCTAGGTAACAAATAATTCAGACCATGAACGGTACGTAACTTTCTTGTTGAAGTACCTTTTGTTTTTATCTTAAAACCTTTGTAGCGTATTAAATAATCAAGATACCATAATAATAATAGTAATAATAATGTTCAGCTCGATTTTTCTCAGAATTTTTTTATGCAACCTTATGAGTTTTTGCACGGTCGTAAAGGGTAGAAAAATCACTATCGGATTCCACTAAAAAAAATGTATGTCGTCATTTAAATTTTTTGTGATGACGTCATAACTACAAAACAAATGAAAGTCGGAAGGTGAATCGCACATATTAATGTGTATTTTTAAAATCTAAAATTGATCTGTTTCAGCGTTTTTTAAAAAACCGGTTGAGTTAGCTTTTTTTAAAAAATATTCCATACTTTAATCCCACCCAACATTAAATTTTCAGATCGATTTTTCTCAGAATTTTTTTAGTGCAACCTTATGATTTTTTGCACGGTCATAAAGGGTAAAAAAGTCACTATAGGATTCCATTAAAAAAAATGTATGTTGTCATTTAAATTTTTTTGTGATGACGTCATAACTACAAAACAAATGAAAGTTGGAAGGTGAATCGCACGTATTAATGTGTATTTTTAAAATCTAAAATCGACCTGTTTCAGCGTTTTTTAAAAAACCGGTTAAGTTCGCTTTTTTTAATATTCCATACTTTAATCCCATCCTGTATAAAAGAATGTGTTAGTTATGTCAGTTTATATGTCAACATCAGAACATCAGAACATTCATTCTCAAAGTTACCTAAAAAAACCGATTGAATTCTGTCAGCCATTTATAAACGTCAATAATTTACTTAAAAAACATATTATGGGCAAAATTAATGAATCGTCAATATCTTCCTTTTACAAAAACAAAATTGTATTTTTGACCGGATGCACCGGCTTTTTAGGAATCTTGGTCGTAGAGAAATTGTTACGGTCGCTGCCCGATATAAAGAAAATTATATTGTTGATACGACCAATAAAAGGAAAGACGCCAGATGAACGAATAAAGAAATACGTTAAGGACGTCGTAAGTATCCAATTTTATCAACCTTATTGATTCATTATCATAATCTTTTCAATTTTGGACATTTTTTTGGATCAACACAATTCGCGGGATTCTTAATCTAATCTAAGATAAATTACTTTTTCTTTTGTGATCAACTTCTTCTTTTCTTTATTTATACTTATAATTTCATCCAACACAATTATTCTCATTCTAAAGTTATCCTTCACTTTCCTCTCTCATCTTCCTCATATTATGTGCTATGTCCGTTATTCCTTTACAATAGGGTGACCAGATTTCTAATCCATTAACGCTGTACACACATTCAAACTCCCACTCCCCTCTCTCTAATTAAATATACAGGATCTTCCTTAAATAATTACAGATTTATTAACAGGTGATAGCAGAGAGTAGCCTAACCCCAAATATGCAAAATATGCAAAAATGACGGTCCTATGTTGAACGGTGTGCCAGAAAAAAATATTTTAAGATTTGAGTAAAATATGACAGTAACTCCGAATAATCGTCAATAAAGGTTGTTTTGACAACATTTCATGTTATTCCCGCCAAAGGAAATTGATTTTCAACGCGACACATATTGAAATGGACACAGGACCGTACTTAGAACCGAATACCCACATTAAAAAATTGACATTTTTCGATAATTTAAAATGAAGATAGGTCCGCCGTTTTTGCGGATTTGGGTTTAGGTTAAGGTCAGCTATCACCTATTAAAATATCTGTACTTATTTAAGGAAGCCCCTGTATAGGTTAGAAACACTGACGTATGGGTGAGTTCGCTCCGTAATTGAAATTTAAAACGCGTTTTTCATGCTGAATGCTGGACGTTTTGCTGTAACTTCGTGCATGCTGTACAATTTGCAATAATTCCGGACAATACAACGAAATGCTGTACATATGGTCACCCTACTTTACAAACAACTTTACAATTCTTCTCATGTTCATTGGTTTGTCAATTGGTGCTATTCTTACAAGATGCTAGGAATTTTCTTGTTAGTTAAATCTACTCCGTGAACGCATTTTCTTTAATATTCTTATTTTTTCTTATGCATAATTTTGTCTATTGTAGGCGTTTTCTAGACTAGATTCACAAATATTCGCAGAAAAAGTTCAGTGGATGGTAGGCGATGTTTGTAAAGAACATATTGGCCTATCTGAGGAAGATTTAAATGAAATAATAAATTCCGTAAATATCGTTTTTCATTGTGCCGCGACGGTAAGATTTAACGAACCGCTCAAAACTGCGCTGACTATCAACTTAAAGGGAACGGACGAATTGTTAAAAATTGCAACTAGAATGAAGGATTTGCAGGTACAATTTTGCATATAATCCAAAATTTAACACTAAATAATTTTAAAAATACAGCTAAAAATTTTCATTTTCAGAGTTTTATGTTCGTTTCCACTGCTTATTCCAATTGCCCCAAAACTGTAATCGAAGAGACTCTTTATGAAAATAAAATACGACCTGAAACTTTGCTAACATTAATAGACGATCTTGATGAGGATATACTAAATGGAATAACACCTACTATATTGCAACAGTGGCCTAATACGTACACATTTTCAAAAAACGTAACAGAAAACTTAGTAGCGTGTTACAAAAATCAGTTTCCAATTGGCATATTTCGCCCTGGTGCATGTAAGTCAAAGCATGTATACCTATCAAAGCCTAAGTTTTATACACTGCACAATCTGTATTTTTCCCTTCCTTTTCATTTTGTATCATCTTTATGTCGACAGTAATTGCAAGTTATCAAGAACCTTTTCCGTCATGGCTGAATAAAGGAATCGCCACAAATTTTGTCGTAATTGGTGTAGGTATTGGTTTGTTGAAAGTATTTGCTGCAAACAATAAAGGGAACACTTGTCTTATACCCGTTGATATGACAGCAAATGCTTTAATTGCTTGTGCTTGGGACGTGTCAGAAAAACAGTAAGTTCGAAAGTTCATAAAAATGTACATTATTTCTTTCCTTTTTAGAGAAAATGATGTGAAAATATACAATTACACTTCATATGAGAATCCACTGTGGAGCTATGATTACATAAGATTTTCACTAAAATGTATAGCAGAAACACCTTTTGAATGTGCAGTTGGTTATCCAAGTTGCAAAATCATCCCTAATATTTGGCTTGTTAACATTTTAACGTTCATGTTTCACATTGTGCCTGCATATTGTATGGATTTTGCACTAAAGCTTGCAGGAAGAAAACCATTGTTTGTAGTGCATATAAGATTTGCATAATTTAATTTTATATTTTAGATACATTAATATGTATGCAAAACTGCATAGGAGTCTAGATCAGTTATATTATTTTATGGGAGCGATTAAGTGGAAATTTAAAAGTGAAAACATTTTCAACCTTTGCGCTAGGATGTCACAACAAGAAAAAAAAATGTTTTACTTTGATGTACGTTCATTAGACTGGGAAAAATGTTTATCTACCGCACCAATTGGAATTAAAAGATTTTTTCTGAAGGAAGACTTATCAGAAGCTAATGTAAACAGAGCCAAAAGGAAATATAAAACGTATGTTGAAAAAAAAAATATGAAATATGGACTATAACATTTTATTTTAGATTTTCAAACGTACGTACATTTTCTCAACTGTTTATTATAGTTCTAGCAATGTATGCGTTGAAGAACCTATTTTATGCTGTATTTTAGATTATTTTTGAAGATTGTTGTATATCTCATATGTTTGTTAACTGTAAAAACAAAAATAAATTTCATGCACTGTTTTAACTTATTTAATTTAAGTCGATCGAATGTAATACAAAAACAATTAATATGCTATTCCGAATATTAACTTAAAATTATTCATAAATTATTGTTAAAGTCACTCTTTTAATATTACTGATAATATAGTTCGATATTCATTCCATCATGAATCTCATCTACTGACATTAAGGGAAAAAAAAATAACATGATTTAAAATAACCAGACATATGATGTATCCTTTATGTCAATAATTCACATACAAATGTCCTGTCCAATCCAGTTAACACTCAACAAATCAATTTGCTGGTTTGAAATAATTATGTACATATTTCTTTTAAATTGGGATTTTATAAAATTGATCTTGTCATTCTTTACGTCACATCCATAATAAATTATAAATCAAATGGTGCTGTCAGTAGAAGCATAAAGGAAAGCTATGTTAAGAGAAAGAAAAGATTTCGAACAGAACACTGGTATTGAATATGAATGTGTGGAAAGTAAATGTTGACTTTGAAAAAAACTTTAGATATGAGTGCATAAAGGTAAATAGGAAGGAGGAGAAGGCAGGTAACTTTAAAAAAAAATACTAAGCTGTTTGTTGATGTATGAAAAGTATGGGAAATAAAAGAAGATAAGAACGGACGTTATAAATGAAGCGTTCTACAATAGACTATATTGTTTTGAACAAGACAAGGAGAGATAGTTTGGCTATAGAATCATGGAAGAGAGTGAACAAGTACGATGATGTGAATGAAAATGATCCGAGTTATCTGAAACGAATGGTTCTGGAGGAAGTCAGAAAAAAGGCAATTTCCCTTGCAACCATGGCTGGATACATTATATTTCTGATTACAATTACCCCGAAGGATACAATTAAAAAAGGATACAATCTTGCAGCTGAATATGATCTTTAAACGTCGTATACCACTTTTTTAAAACAATTTTATCCCATTTTGTACCCGTCTGTGCAGCTATAAGTTTCTTTAAATCAGAAACTGTATCATCCGGGTTACATTTCACACGTACTTTTTTGCCCAGACGATCGTTGCACGTAATTTCGATCATGTCTGCAAAATTAGAGGCTAGAACTAAAGTACGTAAAAATTAACACACGTTTCACCTGTATGTTTAATTTTATTGTTATATGCTTAAATTAACAAGAATATGTAAAAAGTAGAAATAAAACATGAAACGTTTGGATTAACTTTTTTCCAGAAATTGTCAAGATACAATTGACATATGACAACTAATGCTGCAATTGCTGCCAATATCTTAAAAATAAATTCATAAATTTTTTTAACTAAAAATCAAATAGATATGTATTAAAGTTAAGTCACTATTTAATTAACTAATATACGTTTAACGAATTTTTGAATAAATAAGTACCATTTAAATTATAAATGGCTTTTTAATGAAAATATAAAAAATACAAATTTAAATTTATAATGATAAACAAAATCAATTCTTTTATAAGCAATGTAATTTTCCAAATTTCAATATTAATTTAAAATTTTAAATATAATTTATCTTTTTTATAAGTGGTAGATAAATCCGAAAAGTATGTATAAAGGAACGCATCTTGTGTGGGATGTGTGCACGTGTACAGTCAAAGACAAGATTGCTGTGTGCGTGGACTCTGTTTCTGTCATCATGAACATCCCAAATAATTATATGTCAAATGCAGAAGATATAGCCGACCAGGTAATACAGTGAAATTGCATAAATTCGAACTCTGCTCGTTGCATTATTATTAATTTTTGATATACCGTTTTTAATACAAAATTTTACGATATAAAATATGTCACGTCATACCTAGTGTACTTTGTACAATCCCTGTTAAAAAATTCAACAAGTTTATATAAAAAACGGAATATTGGAGTTATATTTTGGACTTTATAATGAATTGCTTGTTATTTTTTTATAATTTTCGTATAGATTTAAAAGACATATTAAAAATTTGTTATTCTAGGTCATTAGGAAAGGAAAATACATTTTACCAACAGTAGCCAGATTATGTCTAATATCAACGTTTTTGGAAGATGGTTTACGTATGTGGTTCCAGTGGAATGAACAGAGAGAATACATGGATATGTCTTGGGGGTGCGGTAGATTTCTAGCTACCGTATTTGTACTAGTTAATTTAATCGGTCAGTTAGGTGGTTGTGTTATGGTTATTATACGATATAGAGTATCGATTGCTTGTGGTGTACTTTTCTTCATTGTTGTTTTACAAGTATGTATATATGTCATTTAAAACTGGTTTTGAAAACTTTCACTTTAATTAAAATTTTGATATTTTAAAATTCTACAATTTGGGAACAACCAAATATAAATTGCTGTTTCATTTTAGACTTTTGCCTACAGTATACTATGGGATATGCAGTTTTTATTCAGAAATCTTGCACTTATTGGAGCTCTCTTATTAGTTTTGGCTGAAGGACGAGGTGAAGCAAAAAGTTTATTTGCGGGAGTGCCTTCATTAGGAGAAAATAAACCGAAGAACTATCTACAATTAACGGGTCGTATTTTATTAGCTTTTATGTTTATCACATTGATTCGTTTTGAATTAAGTTTCATTCAAGTGAGTACATTTAAAATTGATGTTAAACAATAATTTCTTGCAATTCTTTCTAGATTGTATTGGATTTGGTAGGATCCGCTCTTATGATCCTTGTTACTGTAGGTTACAAAACAAAGTTGTCTGCTCTCATTCTTGTCATCCTTCTAACAACATTAAATTTCTATCATAACGCCTGGTGGAATATTCCTGATTATAAAGCTTTGAGAGATTTTTTAAAATACGACTTCTTCCAGGTAATATTGATTTTGATTATTTTCATGCATTTGTTTTTTTTTTTTTTTTGCAGACACTTTCAGTGGTGGGCGGTCTTTTAATGATTGTTTATTTAGGTCCAGGTGGTGTATCGATGGATGAACACAAAAAGAGGTGGTAATCAAGCAGTCACTTTATCATTCAGAACAATGAGTGACAAGTGCAGTTTTTTCTTTTTTTAGAAATTTGACTGATTAGTTGTTACTGACACTCCACAAACAATCTTTTTTAAATATGTGATTTTAATTGTTTGTTTTAATCAGCATAATTCATGGTAAATACTTAAAACTGCATTGAATTTATTTCACTGCATAAAGAAATATTCTAAAAAATTGTTCTTGTAATCAATGATGATATAACGACCAAGTGTTCATTAAAACAAATGTTAAATATTTCATATTAACGTCAAACAATACTTTGTTAATTGTAGTATTAATTTGTCGATTAATCTTTAATGTTACATTTATTTTAATGATACGTAATTTTATATATGAAGTCTGTATTTAAGCTCAAAGATTTAATATATTTTGTAATCTTCCATATGAAAACAATCATATTTTTCAATTTGTTATTAGAATGAAAATACATTATTTTTACATATATGATTTAATTAACCTTGGGTTGTTATTTGGACTTTTAATAAAACCATTATTTTTACACGTTTTGTGGAGTCTTTTAATAGCCTTACAAAAAATGAAAACTATTTTTTTATCAAACGTTAAAGGAAAGATTTAATTAATTATCTCTTTATTAACACAAAAATCAATAACATTCATTGCCAGATTTTTATAAATTAAACTAGTTTTACTGTCAGGTTTTCCAATGACAACTGGCACACCCAAGTCTGAACCATTTGTTATTTCCTTCTCCAGTGGAATATGTTGTAGTATTTTAATATCCATAGAAGCAGCAAAATTATTTGTGGCACATCCAAACAATTGAACGTCACTTAAACAAGCAGGACATTTAACAGAGCTCATATTCTCGACAATTCCTATGATAGGGATTTTCAACTTCTCAAACATTACAGCACCTCTTTTTGTAACTTCTACCGCTGCAGCTTGTGGCGTTGTAACTAACAAGACGCCTAAAATTGAAACAAAATACATATATGAAGTTGTACTAGTTCAACTTACCTGTTATTGGCAAGTTTTGTACAAGTGATAGATGAGTATCTCCAGTGCCAGGTGGTGTATCAATGATTAAATAATCTGTATCGCCCCAGGAAACTTGCCTCATTAATTTTTCAAGGGCTTGCATTACCATTAAACCCCTCCAGATAACCGGAGCCCCTTCTGCGATTAAAAAGCCCATGGACATGCTGAAATTATACAATTTCTCTAAAAGAGAAATATAAATTTATGTGATTTAATTAATTTTGATTATAAAATCCAATCAAACATATAAATCTTGGTACACACCATTTAATTCCATAATTAAGCAAAGGCTCCATTAAATTATTGTCGTTTAATACAGGGGTATCATGCAAATTCATCATCAAAGGTATTGATGGGCCAAATACATCGGCATCTAATAATCCCACATTTTTTGATAAATTATTAGCCTTTAAAGCAATCGCCAAGTTAACTGTAACAATAATGGATAATTCTCAAGGTAACTGTTTGTTTTCAAATATACCTGCCGTGGTACTTTTTCCAACACCACCTTTTCCAGAGGACACCATTATTATGTCTTTAACACCTGGTATAGGTTTTATTTTTGGGAGATTCTTCGCCATCATCTGCGATTTATGCTTATCCATCTCATTTTTGTTGAATTTTTGAAACACACCATACTTAGAAAAATTTACCTTCTAAAATAGGCCGGACAATCAAACATAACCTCCAAAAGTTGGTTGATACTTACCTTTTTAAAAGAGCTTAATACTCCTAAATTAACAATATTTTTTATCAAAGTATGCATAATGGATATGTTAAAGTTTTAAAATTAATTTATTAAGTTGTTACGTATCATTTACGTACACTCTTCAAAAAATTTTGCACACTAATTTTACATAAATAAAAGGATTGAAAAATTGATTGTATTTCTAAAATATTTTATAAATATTTTTTATAGAACTATGAAGTTTATTTATTTTAATAAATACATTTTATTTTAAATGTTAGGTATTAAATAAATCGTGACAAATATATTTTTCTCTAAGGATTGCAAACTTTTCTGTCAACTTGGCAATCGACGAATTGTCAAAGTCAAATGTCAATTTACGTCCTGTTTTGAGTGTTGTCCATTTAATTGTTTAATGTTGAATTTTACTAAAATAAATATATAGATATTTTTATATGGATTGAAATGAAGTTTATAAGCTAAATATTTAGTTTTATGAGTTTAATATGCTTAGATTAAAGTTTCTTTCCATATATCATGGGTTATAAGGCAGCCATACAAGTTCTAAAGTAGATAAGTATTTTTTAAAATAAAAACATTTGTCTAAACAATATTTATTGTAGGCAAGCAGATATCTTAAAAGCTAAACTTGGTGAAAATTGTGATCTCTTAAATGATTCAGAAGTGTGGACTAATCAACAGCAACTGCAAACTGTCTATCATCAAGTTTTAGTATTAGATTTGGAATATGCTTTGGATAAGAAAGTCGAGCAAGATTTGTGGACATTGGGTTTTAAAAATCACATATCTGCACTTCAAGATCTGGCAAAAGATAGAAAGGTGAGTGGAAATGCAGACCAACATTTGATGTTAACTTGTGTATTTTAGAATCCACGAAGGCATGACTCACAAGCTCTTTTGTCGTGGTGTTTAGAAGCAGCTTCTGGATTCTATTTAACGTTGTTGCAAGAATTATGCACAACTTTTGATTTAGATCTTTCATTTAGAAGACCTGGTTCTTCGTATGGTCAAATAAAGGTCACTAATTATTGTGAAACCATCACTGTACCACAGTCATCATCATGTTTATATATTTGTCAATATTGTTTGGTACATCTTGGAGATATTGCTCGATATCGAAATCAGAGGCACCAAGCTGAAAATTTTTACAAGTAATGTTTTTAATGTTTCAAAATAAAGCAAGGAAGTTTGAACTTGCAATGTATTTTCAGGCAAGCTATTTTAGTATCCCCGACAAGTGGACAACCGTACAACCAACTAGCATTACTGGAAGCAAGTCAGGGTAACAAATTAACAACAGTGTTTCATTATGTTCGAGGTATTGCTGTTAAGAATCCTTTCCCTGCATCAACAACAAATTTATCGACAATTTTATCAACGGCTATTGATAAAGATGAGTACGTTAACATATTTACAATAGTTTATATATAAATAAAAACAATTTAAGGCCCATCACTGAAGTTCAAACAAAAATGTCTGTTGATAATCTGATGCGCTTGTTTTTACATATTCATGGCCTTTTACACAGTGCCAGTCAATTAAACGAGGCAGCAATAGGAGTGAAAAGCATGAATGCAACATTGACAGCTTTAGTTGCAACACAGAGTTTTTCATCAGATGAACTAATACAGATGACTGTAATAAACATGTATGCATTGTGGCACATCACTGGGGTAAATGTCATGAAAACTGAAGAATTTACACAGGATGAATTGAAAGTCCGTGAGTTGACTTTAGATCTGATAGCCAGTTCGTTAAGTGCTTTCCTGTTACCAATCTACACATTAAAAAATGATGAGAAGTTACTTGATTATTACGCATTGCCTGCAAGTATGTTTCTGTTATCGTTTACATCTAGTTTTAAGGGCAACTATTACAATTATGGGTATACAAATTTTTTTTTTTAAATTCTAGTAAAGCTGATTTGTGTATGGATTGAGAAGTCACCATCTGTATTAGAAGAATCAGTTTTTACAAATCGTTTGCAAATTTGGCCAGGTTTCTGTAAACTCCTAAACAACCTTCAAGTGCATATAAAAGGTTTTGATTGTGAACCATGTAAGTTTATTTTATATTCTTATAAATTGCTAATTACAACGTTGTTTTAAAATAGATAATACAAAACCGTTATCAGAAGACAAGGAACTACAAGGTTTCCTACCTTTAATTGATTCTTTCAAAGATTTAGATTTTAAAACCGACCGTTTACAGAGTGACTATGACCATGAACGATCTGTAAGAGCTAAAAGATTAATTGATTTTGCACTTTGGTTAACTACGTATGATGTAAATAATTCGAAACTCATTACAAGGTAAAACTTTGTAAAAAGATCAAATGTATAAATAACAGGCAATATTTTTTACAGTAAGCCAAATGAAGATAATTATATAGTTTTTGAACCAGGCTGTATTCAACCTGACCCAACAGATCAACTCTTAGAACTTATGAAATCTGTTAATATATTTGACTCTATTGATAATAAAAAACTTAAAGGTAATAATATTTATTTTCATTGAAAAATAATTGATTTTATAATATATAACAGGTGTTGAGAAACGTACCGGTATTTTGAAGCCTCAAGGTTCATTGGAAAAGTCACGCGAGGAACGTGAACAAAGTAACCAAGCAATGAACCAAAACTCTGATATTGGTTCAAATGTGCCAGTTAAGTTGGAACAGAATAAATTAAAAAGAGTTAAGCAAAATGTAGCTTTACAATCGATTTTAAAGAAAATGGAAGAGAATAAGCAGGTAATGTCTATACAAAGTAATATTTGTCAAATACATGTCGAAAGTTAAATAAAAATTACAGGTTACATTTAGTGAAGAAGCCACTGATAAAGAAACTGAAAAATTACCATTGCAAAAAGCTCCAATTAAACAACCTTTACCACAAATCAACCAGTCTTACAGAACTCAAACATTCAATCAAAATCATCCAGCTTTAACAAATAATCTCCATCAAGAATATTTTAATTCAAGCTTTCAAACTCATCAAAACATCCCACCTGATATTAAACCACCTAAAAATATGTTCTATCCAACTGGTGAAGTAAAAAACAACTTCAGTGATATCTTACAGAATATTCAATATTCTTCTATGCCACCAGTTCCTGTTCGTATGATACCAAACACCAATAGTAATACAAATTTTATGACAAATGCAAATTTTCCTTCTAATTCAAATTATGGTTCTAATTCGAATTTTCCGCCTAATTTAAACATTCCTCCTAATTCGAATTTTAGCAATAAACCTATTGATAAAGCTAACGTTCCTAGATCCCACTTAACAATACCAGTGCGAAATTTATCATATCAAGCTGGACCGTGGATTAATGATGAACATCCAAAACCAAACACAAGTTGGTGGTCAAATCCACCAGGGGAAACTTTCCAACAAGACAATTACCACTTGAATCTACCATTTTCTAACAATTTATCATTCCCACAAAACAACTGTTTACCTTTAAACATTGACTTTAACCCACAACAGCCAAATCAACCAAATATATTTAATCCGTGGGGTAATACTAACACACAAAGAAATTCTGTGGTGGGTAATGGACCATACAATACATCAAATCAAGGAATGTCTATGCGACAAGCAATGTTAAATGAAACAAAACATATTGTACCTATTAATAGCAACACAGGATCACTTGGCAGTAACGTAAGCATATTACAAATGATAAAAAGATTATCACACTGATTTTTCAAAATTTGTTGTAGTTGCCAAATTGTACGGAGAATATTCAGCAACTTAACACACCAGGATATTCACTTTTTGATACAAATTGGCCGTCGAGTTTGAGCCATTTAAGAGGGACTGATACATCACCACAAATATCAAATGTACCTCACCAATCACTATTTTCGGGACCGTCACAGTCATCACTTGTGAAACTTTTAGAACAACAAAATCAATATAGAAAAACTGATAAATAATATTTGTTGTATGTGTTATGCGAAATTATTAATAAAATATTTATTTTTTGTGTCTCCGTTGGGCAATCATTTTCTACATTTCAATGGATGCTAGGAACTACTTTTTCTGGCCTAGGCTGACAAAATTGGGGCTTTTGCAACAGTTTTATGTTTGCATTGACGGCTTGTATGTGTCGTGCTGACATATTGTAGACTTTATAGGGCAAAATTTTCAATATTTCAATTATCTAGCTAACTTTTAATGTGCGAGTTAATTAACGATGTCCAAATAAAAATAATCTAAGATTTTATACATCACAGCCTATGGTTACTTGGGTGCGAGTTGTCAACTAAGGTGGACGTGTTCATCTCAAATTTAATTAAGCTTTTGAGCTCATTAAGAATAAATTGAGTTAATTACGAGCGCCCATTTCATCTTAATCACGGGTCGATCAAATTATATATTAGGTAAGACAGCTCTGATTTAAATTTTTGTTACGTATTCTTGACTAATCCCTTATTACGACTCTAGGCCTTCATTTGTTTATTTGGTTGTTTGTCTTTCTTCCTTCGATACGTTGTTGGTTGGTTGGTTCCTTTGTTCGGATGCTTGTTTATGGATTGATTGGGGGTTGCTGTCTGAGTGGCGTTACCCATCGAGACTGCGTCTTGGTCCTGTATTTTGGTGGGAGTTTTCTACCATAAGCACCTGGAGGTAACCGCCTCAGGAAGAAATTCAAGACGATTTCTGCAGGGTGAACGCTTGTATTGAAAGCCACCCCGAAGATGTAAAATATAGTGTAGTGATTTGGTTGTTTGTCTCCGTGAGCTGTGCGGACTTGGGTATAGTAAGCTGGAGTTTGACGTCCACCGTACCCCTCCAAGTTTGTCAACTGGAGTCGGAGCCTTTAGCCTTGCTGATCGGGGCCATATTCCTGGTTGGACTTCCAAGCTACGCTGGATTTAGGACAGGTTTTGTTTGAATTTTAATTCTATATGACCTTTTATGCATGTAATTTGAGATCTCAAAATAACATAAATGGTCCGTGGTAGGAATACAACATCATTCTCCGAGCCACAAGTTCAGACTCTTTAATTTATTGACACCATATTCATTTGATATTTTGTTAATTATGTATGTCATGTTAGTTTTATATCGGTTATCTTGATTTAATGTACAGACGTGTTATCTGGCATTAACACTGGCGCCCGAAATAAATTCTTTGATACGTGAACCTATGACCCAAGCGATTTGAGCTAGTCAGGGTACTCGGTTCTTACAAAAATTGCAGTAAAATCAAGGTATCCGATTTATGTTTTCTTTACTTTACTTTGTCATTAATACACCATTTAGTTTTGTTGTAATGGAGTTTGTGTAGAGCTAGCATTCAGTTAGTTATACTTTAATGTTCATAGTGGAAACCGGATTTAGAATTGTATTGTTTTGGTCGAACTAATATATCTTATTTAAAGAAAGAACCGAGTTTATTATAACGCGCCAGCCTTGCAAAAGGTAACTCTTTTGTTATAATTTATCAGTAAATGCAGTAATTGTCAAAAGTTTAAACATTCAAAATATAATACAGAACCATTATCGCTCACTACAACAGCCTCATCAGCATTCGCGAAAGTCTATTTAGATTTAGTAGGACCATTGAACCAGGATGATGAAGATAACAGATATATTTTATCTATTCAGTGTGAACTTAGTAAATTTGTAGAAGGATATCCAATAAAGGATAAGGAAGCTGAGACTGTAGCTAGAACGTTCGTTAATAATTTACAACAGAAATCTTTATTATTAAACAAAACATCTAACTACGATCTGTCTCCAACAGAGGTCGGTCGTTTTAAACACGAATGCCTACGTTTAAACAATAAAATACTAAAAATCACTAGAAAATCGATATTGACGCGTAAATCAATCGTTAATAATAATTATTGTGTTTCATGTTTGTTAATTGTGTATACAAAAATGTGTGTGTGTGTGTGGACCAGGATAAATAATGTGCGCGCGCGCGCACATTATTTATCCTGAGTATTTCTTGTAAATTTTTATACTGTTTATATCCCGCATGAAAGAAGGTTATGTTGTCATCTGGATTTTTACGTATTTCTCTTATTCCTAATCAAACTAATTTATCCTTTTTCACCCCTGGGTTATGCACGCACAGGACAGGGTTCGAGTTAATTAAGTTACCTAAAGTTAAATTTGACGTCTCATAACACCTGGTTTTCCACCTAGGGTTTCGAGACCTTAAATTGCATAATACATATCACATTAATGTTTCCCTCCACCACTGGGTTTTCACGCACAGGGTTTCGGATATTGAGACAAAATAACATACACATCAACAATTTTTATTAAAAATCACACACAAATTTTTCTAAGTCCAAAAATTCACATATAATAATAAAATACAAATTTCTATAATTATACAATTAAACAATATATTATATTTACCTTTCCCTTTGCTGTCGAAAACGGATCTGCTTTTATGAAAAATTTGGCGAGTTTATATACTATTTTAATTTTATAAAAACCCGCCAAGCGATTCTGGTCCTTATGTTGACCAACTTAATATTTTATTTTTCAAAATTCCCTAAATTACCAACTTAAACCATAATTTTCTTTAAAAATAATAATAATAAACTTAAATTAACTCTCAACATGTTCCTTCTGTACCCCTACTTATGATATTACATCCCTATTAACCCTATCTAACCCCTGAACGCAACATTCATAAATATAAAGAAAAAAAAAATAAATAAATTTCGTTTGCATCGTGTTCTACCCTATGTCTTCCGCAGCTGACCTCTTCTTCATATCGTCTGACGCACCCTGAAGAAGCCTCTACCTGGTAGGAAAACCCTCCGCCTGCGGTTTCTGCGTCCGGCCCCCTTTGACCGGATTTCCTCTGTTCTTGGCCAGACTTCCCCAGGACAGGCATCAATCCGGTCGGTCCCTTCGACCCCAGTTGAGTCCCTGCCCGTAATGCCCGTAATGAGGACCGGAATGGGAAAAACCTCGTTAGCGTTGTAGGTTATGTTTCCCACGTGGTTCGTCTCATTTGGTCCGGAGGGTTCGCAACCGGTTCCTGCAGGTGGTTCAAACATCTTCTTCACCTCAGCGCCCAAAGAATCCATAGGGATTGAAACCAGTACTTGTGATTTCCCCGGCATACTCAGCTCCGGAGGGCTGAGATCCAAATCTCTGCCCGGAGTTGGGGGACATTCCAGTGGCTCTTCCTCCTC
>JAFFZR010005592.1:5104-21439 GCA_018397195.1 Lethrus apterus
TGAAAATACTAAAACGCTTGAAGTTCCTTCTTCTTTACTTCCTCCAGGTTTCAAACCAGAAACCACGAACAGGAAAAACAACGAACAACGTAAAAAAGAATCAGATACATCGAAAGTTCCATCTTCTGTAATTCCACCCGAAGAAACTCCTAAAAAACTCAAAGATCTTTTAGGGAAAATTAAATTTCAAGACGCCTCTTCGTTACTCCCGCCGGGTTACAATCAACAAAATGATGATAAAACACTCGTTCCGGCGTTGCTTCCTCGAACGAAAGAAGAAAATGTACGTTTATCGCCACCTGGATATAAACAACCCCGTGTTGAAAATAAAACACAAACAACTACTGGAAAGGCAAAGTTGGCCGATGGCTTACTATCCAAAGCCGTCCCGGTTGATATTAGTGCATTTTTACCACCAGGTTATAACAAGTCGAACGAGGACAAAACAAAAGAAACGGAAATATTCGAAGATGCCAAATTTTTACCATCCGGTTATAAGCCGAGAACCACAACTCAAAAACCAAAAACGACAACAACTGCAACGACACCTAGCACTACGACTGGAACAACTTCCGGTAAATTTGCACTTGTTTTCCCCAGCAGACCTGGTGGTAATAGAAAACAACAACGATTAACAACGCCGAAAAGCGCACCAATCATTGAAGTGCCTACAGCCGCAGCTCCCGCTATTCACAAAGGCTGGCCAACAAGGTATTTCCTTATTAAATATGTGAAATTTAAATTTAAATTGTTTTAATTTAATTTAATTGTAGAGCAACTACGGAATTTACTGGTTGGCCCACACCATCGACAACTCCGATTTCTATTGAAAAACTGTTGGAAGCTGCTCGTACGATGTCAATAAGCTCTACGACTTCTAGTACGAGTACGACATCCACCACCACAACGACGACAACGACGACGACGACGACACCCAAACCGACAACACCTGGTGTTTGCAGAGACGATTGCGATTTGGCGGGAACAATAAAATTAATCGGTGGAGCGAAATGGGTACCGGAATTATTAGATAGGAACACAAAAGAATGGCAAATTTTAGCCAACGAAGTACAAACGGAGGTAACGAATCGTTCATTCGAACAGATACAAATTTACATCTTCAATAATTAATATTGTTTGGTTATTTCAGTTAGAGGAGGTGTACAACAAATCTCCAATTTTAAACAAATGGTACAAAAAAATCAGAATTGACGGTTTTAGCGAGGGCAGCGTCTTAGTCGATTATTTGGTGGAATTGAACGACGTAGGTAGACAAATTGATACTTTGGAGATAAAGCAGATCTTCCACGACTCGCTGGATGAAAAATTGTCGAATAGGGAACCGAAAGCCAATAATTTGGGCGATGGAAAATTAGGGTTGGGCAATTTTGTTGTTGATCCGAAATACACCGACTTTGTAGGTAGGTTATTAAGCAATTTTTAAATGGACCATTTTCTAAAATAAAAATTTCAGTGCTACCACATATTTCGCCAACTGTCGGATATGCAGAGGATGATGTACTGCTTCCACAATGGGCCATTGCTGTAATAGTAATCGGCTTAGCGTCACTGTTATTTGTTATTATCTTTGGTGTCACTGTTGTAAGTATTTAATCAAATGAAACTCACTTTTCTTTAATTACTAATTTCCAGCTTGTTAATCGACAAAAGAATAATAAGAAGAAGGCACCTATACCTCTAACAGAAGACATGATTAATGAACTCAACAAAAATCATATGGGAGGTTTTGATAATTATGGAGCGGAAGATCTTTACAACATGGAGGATGTTTGGAATGACAGATCTTTCGATTCTAAGCCCAAAAAGGTATCTTCAATTTAAATAAAACAAATCTCGTTAAAATTTGTTTAATTTTCTGATAAGTATCCATATTTGAAAATTAATTTCGTTGTTGACTTTTTCATCAACAAAATAGTTTAATTTGCCATAAAGTGGTTTTAATATTTTTTATTGTTAACAGAGATCATCTGGTTCAATCCATGACAATAGCATGTCTAATTTATATGACAGTTGGAGATCCGAATGGAACGGTTACTATTACAACGCGTATTACGGTAATAATGGTACTATTCCTGGCAGTAGTCACAACGGTCATTCAAGAAGAAGGTCGGATTATGACACCAACTTTTAAAAAAATCACCTTTGTATAAAAAAGTAGCCATCTTTGTGGCAATGAAGTAATTTAAACAAAGAGGAAACAATTTAAAAAAAAAAATAGATTCGATTTATGAGACATGGTTTTTCTAGTCAACAGCCATCGTACAGTTTATTTTGCTGTAGTCTTTTGGCTGTGAACAAATCATTTAGAGACTTTACACACGTCGATCGCATTTAAAAAGAAATTTAAAGACATGTTAACTAGCAAAAAAATTCATGAGTAAATTTATTAAATGGTTCCAATAGTTTCGGTGTTCAAGACGTCTGGTATCATTTCCGAGCTCAAATCGTCAATTAGTTGTCATCTACTTCGTGTCAAAATAAACCTGCTTTATGAAGAAATTACAGTCGCTGAAATTTCTTTTAATGAGTGGACTGAAAACATGAATATTTCAGATCGTTTCCATGATAAATATTCATTAAAAATTGCCAAATTAAATATAAGAAAAATAATTTAATTGTAAATAAATGTAAATATCGTAATACATAATTTAGTGTAATTTTTTGATTATTAAGACTTATTTTTAAGGTTCTTATTTCTATTTTAAATTATTATGCGTCATAGATAATTTAAGGATGTTAAAACTATAGAATAAATATTATGAGTTATTTGCGTCTTTCTTTTTGTA
This sequence comes from Lethrus apterus, assembly GCA_018397195.1. NCBI lineage: Eukaryota > Metazoa > Arthropoda > Insecta > Coleoptera > Geotrupidae > Lethrus > Lethrus apterus. Next base: position 7,912 of record JAFFZR010005592.1, read on the forward strand.
AACTAAAAATATGTTGCTGTTTACTAAACATGCGGCAAAAATTCAGGGGGTTATTTTTGGGTTTTTTAAGATTTTTTGTCCTTGGATTAAGATACTCTGTTTCGAAGATACAGCTTCCAACCAAAGGAATCCAACCTCACTTTCCCTAAGATACCCATTCTGACTCTTTCAACGCTATCCGATCTAATTTTCCAATATGATTTTTGAATTTTGGAAATTTTATCCAAAATCCCAAATCCTAAGCTATAATAATAATAATAATTTGTCTTTATTGCACTAAAACATAAACATTTAAAAAAATACAACAGAAATCAAATAACAGTGAAAACACAAGATGAGGCTCAGAAAAAAATATCTGCTCATACCTAATTTTGAAAGACGGAAAATAAAAAAATAATATGCACTGCTTGCCTATAATAATAATATATCAATAAGTAAACAATAAAAATAACGTTAAAAAAAATAAAAAACAACAACAAACAAACGAATCCTTGAATAATAAACTGCTGAAGTCAGTTCATATTCCATTTCATAAAATTTAAATTAATCAATAATTTTTCCATTTTTTTCTCAGTTACGCATCCGATGCTTACCTATCCCAACTTATGCCCAAAATTATCTAATCTAACTTACTTGAAACAGAGGCACAGTCAGAAATTGATGTTCACAAAGAAGTTGGGTTGGATTCACTTCGTGATTGGAAATTACAAATAAAACAATAATAAAAAAATTGGATAATTTCCATCAACGTGAGAATATTTAAAAATGGAAAATGTACGCTTGTTGGAACAACATTTAGATAGGAATTCACTCAAGAATATGTAGTAATTTGATGATGATTGAAAATTGGAAAAATAGATAGACTAAAAAACACATATTTTTAATGACGACTGGAAATAATAGCTCCAAAATTTTTTTTGTGTAAGTTTAAAAGATTCATTAAATTGACAATTTTGATAACATTCAAAGACAAAAAATGAAACGAAACAATGAAATCTACAGTTAACTTAATGGTGTTTTCGAACTATTATCGCTCTGTATCTTCGAAATAAAGCGTCTTTCCAAAAAACATCCTAGGACAATAAATCTTAAAATAGCCTAAGGAATAACCGCCTGAATTTTCGCCGCAAGTTTAGTAAACATCCTGTATAAAAATATATAATTTAACAAAAACTACCTCGTAGATGAAAAATTACGAGTCTCATAACAGAATTAACCAGTTAAAGAAAGCAACAGCACATATGATAGAATAGAAGAATGGGCATATGGAGACATTAATTCCAATGATATCCCAGTCAGAGATCAGAATTATGTTTCTGTTAACTAGATTTTGGAAATATCAAAAAAAATTCTATCAAATAGTCAATAATAAATAGATGAGACCGTACTAAAGTTCAAAACCAGTCTGCACATATGCGAGTAATTAAAATAAAAAAAAAAATTAAATATACATATACATACATACATATATACATATACATATAAAAAAAATACATAAATTAACATAAAAAAATGTATTTCAAATAATCACAAATTACACACTAGTCTCCTTTTTATGTTTAATTAATCTAAGTTCAGGAACACTTTTTTGTCGACTAATAAATGTCTTATTTTTCATATATTTTCTCAATACTTCAGGCAGTGTAACAGTACCATTGTCATTTTGAAATGTTTCAACCAATGCTATCAACATCCTTGGTATTGCACAAGCAGTTCCATTCAAAGTGTGAACAAACTTTAAATCGCCTTCAGAAGTTTTATACCGAATATTCAATCTCCTGCTCTGAAAATCCGTGCAATTGCTGCAGCTTGATATTTCACCAAACATTTTACGACCAGGTAGCCAAGCTTCTATGTCATATTTTCTAAATGCAGGTGCACCCAATTCGTAAGGTGGCATGTCCAAAGTACGTAAATGTAAACCCAACTCGCTGAACTGTTCTTCTTCTATTGTCTTCAACACATTCAATATTGTATCAGAATTTTCAGGTGTTGTAACTACGAACATTTCCACTTTTGTAAATTCATGTACCCTAAAATTATAAATCATGTTATATCTTTCATTCGTTTGAACCTATTGTATACCTATATATACCACGCTCTTCGGTTGTACTTGAGGTTTCTGCACGATAGCACCTGCTGAATGTAGCAATTTTAATTGGTAACTGTCGTACGTGTAAAATCTTGTCCATAAAATATCCACCTAATGCCATTTCCGACGTTCCAGACAAACAAAGATCTCCATCATGTAACTTATCATGTAGGGAATATACTTGGTTACGTTCACCTCTTGTGTTCATCCCACAATTTTCAATTACTTCACGATGCAAAATATCAGGAACCGACATAATTTCAAAATCCCTCTTCATTAAATTTCCAATCGTATATTGAATTAAAGCATTTTCCATATCGGCCAGTTCACCTTGTACAAAATAGCTCCTATTCCCTGTTAAATATCCCAATTGCTCAGTCCTAATTAAATTTAATCGTTTACTTATCTCATTAAATTCTTTAGGTTTGAATTCAAATTCTCGAGGTGTACCTATCAAATTAATGACTTTCGGAACTTCTCCGTAACATTTTACTTCGGGATGAGCGTCGTTTGGTATTTTTAGACACTCCTCGTAAAATTTCTGTTTGTATTCTTCGAATTTAATATCAGAAGGGTCAATTTTATCAAGCTGTGCTTTTAGTTCGTTTACAAGTCGTATATCACCGATGCTTTTTCGCATAGAGATGTTTTTTGATATTTCGTCCACATTTTCTGTGTTGCATATGTAGTTTAAATCCAAGTTGGGCAACCGCGGTGTATTCCAACATATCGGTGATTTATGCAACGATCGTTTGGAGATAATTGTTAAAATTCGTATATTCATTATTTTATTATTTCAAGAACTAACCATGATTTAAGGTTAGTACTTGATGGGCTGTACAATCAGTGTTGCCAACAGTGAAGAAATTAAATTCCCACATGTGTACCTAAGAAAAATTCCCATTTAGCACAATAATTTCCCATAAGTCATAATTAGCATTTGATATAATTATTATTTGCAACTCAGAGTTTTTTTATTCCGTTTTATTCTACAGAGTGAGCAATTGGAAGTGACCACCACGTGACCACATACGCCACAAAACTAGCTTATTGTATTTACGTTCTGTCATCTGACGTTTAACGTGTTTGAAAGCGCTAATTTTTTACGTTTCTCTGTGATTTTCTTGTAAGTTGTTTTAATAAATACTGGAATGAAAACCTTTTTTCAAATTATTTCTGTATTAAGTGTATTAAAGAAGTCACAAGGTATACAAGTACTGATCAAGCTAACAATTAATTTGACACTTCCCTTCTTTTAAGGTTATAGTTATAAACACAGTACCATCTTACCAATGTCGCCACCTTAAAATTTTTGATCACGTGGTGGTCACTTCCAATTGCTCACACTGTAAAACACTTGTCCACTCTACAGGTAAAGTGGCCTCGCAAATAAATAATTTTATATTGAATTTCTGTTCTTTTTTGCCGAATTCATTTTTGATCCGTAAAGATATCTAGCAATTTGTGTGCGCCGATAAGATTTTCTAGAAAAAGAACGAATATTTAAATGATGATAGGTTGGCGACACTTATATGTTATATGTCATATTTGAATTTTGAGTTGTGTCGTATTTGCATTGTGGTTATGTTTAGTTATGTTTCAAATATACTTTTTGTAAATTATCATGGAAAGGCAATTTGAGGAACTATATAAAAATATCCAGGAAAATAATAGCGTCACAGCTTTTCATTTCTTACATGATTTGTCAGAAAATATTAAAGAACTACATGAATCTACTGTAGGTGAGTTTTTTAAGAACTGATCAAAGAATTTGAAAGAACATTAAAAACGTTTTTTTTTTCTTAGATGAATACGTATTGAATATTTTTAATCAAAAGAGTGGATTGTTAATATTTATCAATGACTCTGTTAAGTCAGGGGAATTTAACAAGGCAATTGTGAAAGCTTTTGAAATTTTGTATACTTTTTTCAATAATTTTACTACAAAATTAGCAAAATACACACCAGATATTCTTGCCGTTTGTCTGAAGGTAACAACAACCTCAAAAGCTAGCTCCATTGAAAAACGAAGAGCCTTGGAGTTGTTAAAGTTGGTTTTATTAAAATCTGCTAAGTCTTCTACTGTTGATACATATAATGTTAAAGCAGTATACAATAAATTATATAGCTCTTTTGATAATTCGGTTGGTGAAACTGAAGGTAAAGTTAGTTGTTTACAACATTTACTTTTTTATTAATTTAGACTATCATCTTATTTTTAGTTACAGCATCTTTGTTAAATGCTATAGGTGTGTTGATAAAAAACCATCCAAATGTTATAGAAGAACATCATAATTTTTTTAAACTGTTAATGAATAAACTTGAAAGCTTTCTTATTCGTGCAAGCACTAAAAATGATCATGATTCAGTTATTGCCAGTTATTTTACTTGTTTGTCAGATTTATTATATCACAACAACTATGAATTGGCTTTGTTATACGGCTGTATAAAAAAAACGATGACCCGCGGAGGTTTTAAAAGGTTAGGACATAGAGGTACATAATTTTTTTCTGTATGACAAAATGTGGTACTTTACTTATCTGTTTGCAGCTGCTTTGTCCATTTTAACAAAACATGCTCATCTTTTCTCTGAGAATTTGTGTGCAGATGCACATTGGTGGGAAAATACATTAACGAAATGGTTAGATATTCCAGGGCAAAATTCAAAGATTGGTTATGAAGCACTGGATGCAATACATCAGAAATTATCCGAAATAATTATTCAGAAAGATTATCGTTCCGTTGGTAATATATGTGAGGTGAGTTTAAGGAAAGAATCTCATTTAATAAAAATAATTGTGTTTATAAGGTTTTTATAGCAAAATTTGTGGAAAGTGTCAATGATTCATCACTTTATGGTTACAAACGAAGGATAGCAATTCGTGGTTTAGGATACTTTGCAGGTGCATCAAAAGCTTATCTGCCACAAAAAGAAGTAAATAATTTGTTCATCGATGTCGTCCATTTAATTAGAAAGACGTACCTCTTAAATAACAACAGTGAACAGTTTGAATATTTACCAGATTACATACAAACATTGTCCAATATTTTAAAACATTTGGAAAATTTAAGTGCATATGACGTAAATGTCTTAGAACAGGCGACTGTACTCATGATTAAATTGTATCCACAATTGTCAAAAATGCATCATAATTTAGTTATAGATGCAATTTCAACGACACTTTTCCATTTAAAATCTTTCAAAGATGAAATTTTTAATCGATTTTTACAAAATGTTATATATCAGGGTGTTATTTGGAGTTGCTCGCATGTCATTGCAGCAAACGCCGAAATGGAAAAGGAAACTGGTTCAATGGAAATTATAACTTATAAAAATTACTTAACGTTGTGGTGCAGTTTATTGAAAAAACAAACCTATGAAAGTATAGATACAGATCCAGATAGTCCTGGCATATTTGTTACTAAAATATTTGATGAACTTTTAATAACTTTAATCGTTTTATCTAACAAATTAAATTTAAACACCAAAACCAGGGATGCTGATATAACTTTCAGTGATCCAGAGAAAAATCTCCAAGCAATCAAAATCAACGATTTTGATATATTTGTAAATTTGGTCGATCTATATGTAGATATTTTGAATAATGTCGATTGCAGTTTATTTAAAAAATGGGCGTGGAGATTCTTGAAAGAAAACACCGTAAAATCAGATAAATATCCCTTAGTCAGTGGATTTTATAAATTAATAGCAACTGGTTATAAATTGTCCAACAAACTGAATATCACAAATCTTGAAATGGGGACTTTCTTTATTCTTAAAGTTCTGTTGAAAATTAACAGTTATAAAGGTGACTTGAAAATATCATGTATGCAAGTAATTTTAAACGCACCGATCCCGACCGTACGAGAAATTTTACCAAAAATATCAACAGTTTTTATATCGCTATTTGCAATGGGACGTTCGAATATTCCACTAGCAAATCTTGCAATAGACACCTTAGATGTTTGGTATGAAAATATCCCACAAGAAGAAATTGAACCGTTTCTTAAGGACATATTACCATCTTTTGATCCTTTTCTGAGTAGTAAGTCAATTAGTGAAAATTTTGACGTTGAACCTACGAAAAAACGCAAAACTCAACAAGTTTTAAACAGGCGAAAAGTTTTAACATTTACTGAACCGGAATTGTTTAATTTGCAAAAAAAGATTTTAGTATTTCTGGGCAAACTAGGTAGTGATCTTTGTTCGTCATTGGTGAACTGTGATAAAATCATTGAACCAGTTACATGGGGACAAAATCCACAAATCAGAGTTATTTTGCCATATTCTGATGTGAAATTGGATTTGTATTTAGACAAGTTTGTGCCTAGAATTTTGGAACTTGCACTTTATTGTAGTGAAAGGAAATTGCGAGTCAGTGCATGTGAAGTACTCCATTCTATCATTATGATACTTTTAGGAAATAGTAAGTGTATAATATTTTGATTCCTCGTAAGATACATTTATTTCTATGTAGGTAAATTAAGTGAGACAAAGTCGAAAGATTTGAACCCATTACTAAAGAAAATTTCGTTTCCACTGCTTCAGTTGGGTTGTGATTCAGACCATGTAGTAGAAGCAATGTTCAGACCTTTAATGCTGCAAATGATGCACTGGTATTCCAGCCCTATACAATTATATTCGTCACATACAGCAATTTTAATTGATACACTGATGGTAATTACAATATTTAAGTTTAAAGTCTTAAAAATGTTGCAAAATGTTTATTTTTTTGCAGCATTTTTGATTTTAATTGTTATTTTAGGACGGTGCCACATTTGCAAATGAGCACTCCGTTAGAGATTTTTCTTGCGAATGTATACATGAATTTATTTCGTGGACAATAAAACAAACACCGGCGAGTAATTCATTGAAAGATTCGATCAATTTAAAAATATTTATTCGGAAGGTCAAAAATTTTAGTTTCCACAGTGATCCTTCAAAAAGATTAGCTGCTGCTTTGATTTTCAATAACATCTATACCGAACTAAGAGAGGACATATCAGTAATCAAAACTTACTGGTTCGAATTGTTACATTGCTTTGTCAAAAATTTATCCATGATTGATTATTATGATGAATTTAATTGTCTTCAACAAGTCGAGCAAGCATTGGATCACATTGAACGTGTTTTAGTCGAACGACCGAATCTTTTCACCAAAGATATAAACAGAAGAATTCCTATTGGTTTTGAAGGTTCAACTTTAAATGATGTTGCGTTGTTTTTATTAGAACAAACAAGTTCTTTAAATCATAATTGCAGAACGAGATGCATGTCAATGTTTTTAAAATTGGCTCCCAAAGTTGATGGTTGTAAAGGGGTCCTTAAGAATTTTTTGGATAAAAACAAAACGTACTTTAATATCAACTGGGTTACAGAATTGTATGAAATTCACGTTTGTAATCAAATGGATTTGTCAAATGAAGACAGTATACTCAAATGGATGTCAAGTTTTTTGGTCGCTCTCACCGGTAATATATTTGTGTGTGAAAATAAATTACAACCAAAAATGTACAACGTATACGAAACGAAATTTTTTGAAATATTAAATCGTATTTTGAATCAATCTGATTTGATTGATTTTAAATCCATAGAAAATAAACATTATTATGATACTTTAAATGCACTTATCTTTGAAAAAATAATAATGTTTTTACTGTTACTAATTAAAATTGATAAAAACGAAAATTTGGACGCGTTGCTTGAAAGAAATGGATGGAGTTTATTTTGCAAATACATATTTGACGAAAAAAACGTTTCCGAAGAATATAACAAATCCGAGTTAATGTCGTTCATAATACAAAATTGCAAAACAAAGCAAATTAATGATTTTATAAAAGCCACTTATGTATCACAGGATTTGAAATCTTTGGTACCGTCAAAGCAAAGATGTTTAATCAGAGGATTAATACTTTTAAACAATAGTCGAAAGGCGGCTCAAATAGACTTTGACACTAAAGGAATTATTCAAGAAATTGTTAATAAAATATTTGAAATAAACGATGGACAGTTGTGTGCTGTAAATCTTCTAGAGGTTTCAAAAAATTACTGCGAATTGTTGTTAGAGCTTGCACTTAATGACAACGATGAATATTTACAACTGGTTACATTACTTTGTGACACAAATTTAGTGAGAGATCCTATAACAAAACAAACATGCACTCGTGGTTCATACATATATGATAATTATAAGAAAATTATTGTTAAATTTTTGGTAAAGAAATGGGAAATATTTTTTGATTATGTCGTCGAAAACGCAACAATGGAATTAACTTGCAAGTACATCGACGATATTTTTAAATTGAACTCAAATGAGTTTGACTTATTTGACGTTGTGAACGTAATTTTGATAAAATGGAACTTGTTAAAAGATTATTTCAATGAAAGTTATGATAACAGGATATCTGGACTGGAAATGGTGTCGAAAATGTCACAGTTGTTAAACGAGGAAAAAAGGAAATTTTTGAGGCTTGAAACTATACGTTCGTGGATTTTGGAGGCTTTGCTGTACGATCCAGATAATTTAACTTTACAGCAAAAGTATACTTATAAAATGCACGTTATAAGTTCTCTTTCTTTGATTATTACAATTGGACATGATCCTCAAATTGAGTAAGTATTTTTCCGTAAAAAATGCATAAATAAATATTTACACTTATAGGGACATTTTAATGAATATTCAAGAAAAATACTTTAAAAATGTCGATGATAAAACAAAACTCTCGGCAATTATGGCGATGAGTAAAGCTTTTGAAACGGCAATGATTTCAAAGTCTGTAACAATTTTTACATTTTCTGGTATTATTTACACTTACTTGGATGTTGGAATTGAAGAGATTGATATCAGTAATATGGTTAAGGCTTACGTATTAAACTTAGATATTGATTTACAAGTGAAAACGTTACTCAACCTTTATGAATATTCGAAAAATTGTATATTTCCTGCAAGCAGTCGATGTAAATTGGTCGCAAATATTATGAGTGAATTGCTAAGGAATGTAGATTATCTGGCTTTTGAAAATTTTTTTGTATGTTCAATAAAAACGATAATGGATAATATAAAGGAAGAGAATTCTTCTACAGAAATTATAGTGAATAAAACTGTAACTTATATCTTGCTCAAAATACTTTTTTATCGCATTCACGTAGGAAATTTTGAAAGTAAAACTTGTAAAATCACTCAAGCTTTCACTGAAAGGATAACGGATGGCAAAGAATTGTTAAAAATGGCAACGTATTTGTCTTTGAAAACTTTGAAAGAAAATCAACAAAATTACGAAATTGATAAAGAAACATTTCGTGTTTACCAATGCAACTGTTTCAATGCTTTGGTGAGCATAATTTCAAATACCCAAACTGATATATTGTTTTATGATAAATTATTTAACCAAGAGATAAATGGTGAAAATGTCCTTTGGAGAAATTTGATTGATTTTGAGAAAAGTTACACTTTTGAAATGGATTTTGAAAAACTGCCCACAAAAACTAAAACCTTAGTTGGTATCAGAAGCTCATTGCAGCTTCAAAGAAAGAAAACAAAATTTTCACAAAGCGTGAAGTATATTGAATCACAAACAATCTATAACAGTAGCCTTGATGAAGATATCCTTAAGTATGATTTATCTACATCGATTCTCAAATCTCAACCGACAAATAAGGACAAAGAAGAAATGATTGTTGACATAGATTCTATTGAAATAAATTCGCACGAATGTATGGCTACTTTATGTGGTGTGATACAACACATGGTCAACAAAAATATTGCTAGCAGTAATAACGAATTACCAAAATGGATGGATAGCATAAGAAAAGAACTCCAAGGTCCAGTCACCAGCATCAAATTATATTTAGCAAAGCTTGTAGAAAATAATCAAGAAGTTTTCAAACCATTTGCTAAATACTTTTTCAGCCCCATTATCCAGTTAATTGTCTGTGAACATGCCGGTTCAAATATCAACTACTTTGTTGCTGAATTAGTAAGTAATCGACTTTATTAATAAATTATTTATTCATTCATTTAAAATCAGATTCTCATGTTGATATCATGGTCCGAAAATGATAAACCAGAAGAAAAACATTTAACCACTGCGTTGCTGGAATTCATGATGGAGAAAATAAACTGCAATCGTGCAGACATGATGAAATACCATTTGGAGTTAATCAAATCACTTGTAGAATGTTGGAAATCTATATTGGACTTGTCTAGCTTACAAAGTAAATTATCTGCATTAAATAATACCAAAAAAGCTGACGTGATGATAAAACTTCATTCAATTTTTTTGGCAAATGGTTTACAGTCATGGAACTCATTGGAAGTTTTTGCCAAGTGGATTTGCAAAATATTGGAAAAGGAAACTTCAATACCAATTTATAAGTCATGTTCGGAGACGATAGGAATGGCTTTGAAGCTTTTACAAAATCGAGATTTGAAACAAGATGAGTTGAATGCGTTTACTGATCTTGCCGTTAAGAAAATTAAGAAATGTGAAAATGATGAGAATAAGTATTTGTATTGTTTAGAAGCCGTGTCTAAACATTATCCGAAAATTGGCGATCAATTCATCACAAAACTAATATATACTTATAAAAAGTACATAGCAAACTTTAAAAGGATCTGTTTGAGAATATTTTTGGAAAGAATTGATTATCTTTGCGTTTTGGATGATTTTGTTAATGTTGATTTGGAACAGTTGTTGAATGAATATGATGTTGATACACAAGTTTTAGCCTTAGAGATAGTATTGAAGGTATTTCCACAAATTGATATAAATACTACACGTAAAGTGGGATTAAGATTTACATTAGAGAAGCTTAAATCCTTGGTCTTTTCTGTGTGTTTGTTTGCTAATAACACTAACAGTAAATGTAGAAGCATCATGTACGATATATTAATGATTGCTTATCATAATTTCCACAACGAAGAAATTGTAAAAAAAAGCAAAGAAATGTTGTTATTAGGTATTATGGATGCTAATCCAGAAAACGAAGGAAAAGTAATAACATTTTGGTTAAATGAACGAAACCTACCGAAGAATATCTTCGATAGATACAACTACATCTTAAAAAACATGTACAACCCTTCAATTGAAAAGAGCTATTTGGGCTATTTCGTTCGTTTTATATTGGACGATCTGTTTAATTCCGATAACTTTAATGACCCATTATTTGATTATCACTTATCTGACTGCAAGTTTAATGATTATGACATTAAGGATAGTTGGAGGATTCGACACATATCTTTGGCGCCGATGTTTGCTACAACGTACAAAAGTTTGGACTCCGATCCATCTTTCAGTAATTCAAACGTGGAGTTTTTGAGAGCTACCCAAACATTAAAAGAATTTGATCCGACGTTTGAGCCGGAGGCTGAAAATTCATCACTGTACGATGTGCCGACACGTAGTGATGATGGTGATTTCAAAAGACCTTATCCGGTAAGTGATCGATTGCAAAAGAGGCGTTTTCATAAGGATTTGAACAAAATTGGACGAAGTTTTGCATTTCGCCATGTTGAAAGCAGTATTAAAATGGCTGAGAAGAGGAAGGATATGGCAAAAGAAAGAGAACAAAAAGTCGAATTGTACAGGAAATATAGAACTGGTGATTTTCCCGATATTCAAATTAAATTGTCTGATGTAATTGGTCCATTGTTATTATTAACAAAGGTATTGATACATTTTTTTTGTTTCAAAATCTAAATGTTGTTTTTTAAGAACGATACTCATATTGCAAGGATTTTTTACACATCCCTTTTTGAGAGCATTTTTGAAAAAATACCAGAAAATAAAATGGAAAACTTCATAGAGACGTTGGCTCAGAGTATGAATGATGTGTTTTCAAAATCAATCCAATATAATTCAAATGTAATGGGAGCATTTTTGGATGTGGCTTTGGCACATAGAAAACAAATACAATTTCAACCAGAGATTTTGTCGAAAGTTTGCTCGTACAGTAGTTTATCACCAACAGGGACTTTAATACTGGAAGAGTACTTAATCCTGAAAGATGATGGTACCAACAATAAAAAAATTGGAAAAGGATTTTCAAACGATCCGGAAATTAACTGCTGGGTTAAATTAGCCGAGTAAATATTAATTTTAGTTCTAATGCCATAAATTATTATTTAATTTCTAGGTTGTACAAAGTGATGGATGAATGGGACATGGTGCGGGCGATATTTCGTGTAAAAATGAATTGCAACGATAAAATAGTGGAAGCTATTAATGCAGAATCTAGTGGTTTATGGACATCAGCACAAAATTTATACAGGGAAGCCATAAACAACGACGAATCGTTAGAAAGACGCGACTTTTATTATGAGTCTTGTTACAAGTGTTTTGCCGAACTTTCCGATTGGGAAAAAGTCACAGATTCGATAAAATCAACGGTGGAAAATGCTGAAAATGTTTGGAATGAATTGTGGGATGGCGATTGGAACCAACAAAAATTACTTCCGTGGTACATAACTGCTGAAATTCGCAATACCTTAAACAATGAAGAAGGCAGAAAAACTTTTTTCTCTAATTTTCAAAGTGCACTAAGTGATCCAACGCGAACGGAGTATATTAAAGAGAACTTTTGCGAAGAATATGCTTTTTTGTTATTGTCGGAAAATGAATTTGATTATTCCATGCACTATTTGAACATATACATAAAGAACTTTTTGGGTACTTGGTCGAATACCAGTCCTTTATTAGTGTCATCAAGAACTAAAAAGTTGATGAAGATGCGTAGTGCAATAACAATTTACGAGTTTTTGCAAAAACTAAATGAGATGCAGCAGTCCAACTGTGAGGAATTTATTAGTAAATTTTGCACAAAGCTATTGAAAGTTCATGATGAAGCTTCATCAATTGTTCCATGTGAAACAAAATATATTTATAACAATCAGTTCATCGCGATTTTGAAGGAAAAAATACAAACTCCCACACTTAATATTTTAAATGATGTCATCTTCGACATGGAGATGAAACTCATAGAAATATCCATAAAGTTATCGAATTTAGAATATGCAAAAAAACTTCTTAAAAAATATGAAGAATTTATGAAAGGGGATGCAAATTCAATACAACATATTATTTATCGGTTGGCGTACACTAAAGTGGTGAATTTGCGTGTAAAAAGCATTCCTGAAAAGGAAAAGAAACTAATGTTTTATATGAAGATGTTGCAAATTTTAGGTAAGAATATTTAATGCATTTTGAAATTTTCGTATGATAATTAACCTCATGATGACGTGGACCAATGAAATTTTAAAACCAAGATCACATGCACCAATCAGAACAATCTTATACTGAAAAGATTGCATGGTGCTTTTCTTGCCGCTACGTCATAGGTTTTTGACTTAGTAACCATGACAACTTTAAAAATACATTAAATGTCATTTTGACAAACGTCAATGTTATGATTCATTCGGTTAATTCTCTAACCAAAGA
>JAFFZR010005593.1:9194-20459 GCA_018397195.1 Lethrus apterus
ATGCGAAAAAATCAAACTAAAGTGACAAACTAGAAACATACATGAATAAAATAATAATGCAAAAAAATTATTAGAAATTACTTTGAATAATTTAGAACGTTTGATACGATCGAAGGAAACTTTCACGAACGAAATTTCCAAATCGCTGATTTTTCGTCTCGTCACGCTGATTTCAACAAGTGTGCATTTTTCCATTCCTCGTTTCTAAAATTAACATAATTAGCAACAAAACTGATAGAAAGTTGCAGTTGCATCCGATAATAATAACAAAAAAGTGCATAAAAACTATCGATTGTAACACAAAAACACGTCATAACTAGAAACCAGCGCTTCGCGCCAATTAGAAGATGAATGAGACGATCGACAGAATTCGCAATTAAAATCGATGTTAATGGATAATTATTGGTGAGAGTCGGAAATTTTGGTGTGTATTGTGTGATGTTTCCGTATGACTTGTGCTAGCCGAGACTCATTAGAATCATTAGTCATTACCAAGTAAATTCAAATAAACAACAAATAAAAAAATCTTTTTGCTAACACTGGGATTCGAGCCTCACTGTTGGGGGGGGGGGGGCGGGTTAATACGTATAAATTTACAGAAAATATTAAACCAAATATTGATTAAATTACAACAGTATATTCATAGCAAGTGATCCTACAGGCCCGGACAAGCTACTGTCATTTTGCGGATTTTTGTACGGAACGTGGTCGGCGTTGCTGCGCGCTCAGTCTGTTGACTTCGTTACACGTCGAGCAGCGCATGTGAACGTAGTAGATTTCACCAGCGGGCAATAAACTAGTTGTTAAACAATTTACTCAGAAACCCGCATAATAATCGTACGTCAGCCTAGATTATTAGTGGCACTTGCTCCATAGATCGTCGATGAGGGCAATCATTAATTCTCATCCGAGAGCGCAAAGTAAGTCATAATACCCATAACAAACGTCACTTAACGACCCCACTCGAAACCATAAAATAATCACAGTTGTCCGATTTAAATCGCGCGTCTTTCGTAAGAATCTCCAAGTAATTAGTCTGAGTGACGTTAAGAACATATCGTCGAGTAGGCAAATGGCAACGGATGACAGAAGTATCGCAGTAATCGTCGATCTCAGCAAAGTTAATTGTCTTATCACGACTTACGAACGAAATGGACAAACGGAATACTTGTACAGGATGGGCAAATTTCGATGTTTTAATATGGAACTTCGGTAACCATAAGAGATACAGAAAAATTACCTTACCATCCTGGATCGCTTTTTTGGAGCAAATTCAATGGTAAAAACCAAAGTTGGCTATCGTCTTTTGTTTTCGAGTTATGGACAAAAATTCGATTTTTTTAATTTTCGTTTTATGGCTATATCTTGCTTATTTGGAAATCAAGGAAAATAATGTACACGTTTTTCAGGCACTTTTTTCATAAGAATCAGTGGCGTTGTTAGTGTTTTGAAAAAGTTCTCCAAATTCGAATTGTGACATAAAGTTGTAATTTTTTATATGGAACTCATAGTTGGCTGTGGCTTAACTAAAAAGAGAATTTTATTCCCTTTTCAACAATAGGTATATAATATGCATGGTCAATTATTAATTTTCATACAGATATTTCAAAAATTTATATTTTTCAAGGTCAGATGTTCATTTACGCGTGGTAGGCGAATAAAGTTTGATATATTACAATGTTTTATTCAGAGTAACAATAATTCTGAAGCTGCAAGTCAAACATAAACGCCAATTTCATTCTTATCTGGACTGAGAGGGAGGGGTTTGGTTACGGCCACGACCGTCCTACAGATGGTAAAGCCTATTCCAGCATACGCTGGAAGGATTACGGAAACGTGGAAAACCTAATCAGAATAATAGTCGGTCGGAAGGCCAATTCAAAGTCACAAACATTGAAAATATATATCTGTGATACCTATAAGTTTACAATGTCCGCCACTAAGAGCTGAACCCAGGACCTTGAGGTTACTAGCCTATTCACTATGCCACTAGACCAGCAATCACATAATATAACCCCATTTAAAAATACTAATAATAATATGAACGAACTAAGAGAAAATGTTATATAATGTGTTAATTCTGTATCAACGTCAGTTCAGAGTGTTTCAAAGCGATGTCAATTGTGTGTTGCGAATGATGGACGTCAATTTGAATATCCAATATAAATCTGACCTTGAGAAATATAAATTTTTGAAAAATCTGTATGAAATTTAAAAATTGGTCTTACATGTTATATATTGTTGAAAAGGGAAAAAAATTATCGTTTTATTTAAGCTACAGCCAACTATGAGTTCCATATAAAAAATTATAACTTTATGTCACAACTCGAATATGGAGAACTTTTTCAAAAAACTAACAACGCCACTGCATTCTTATCAAAAAAGTGCCTGAAGAACATGGACATTATTTTCCTTCATTTTTCCAAATAAGAAAGATATAGCCATAAAATGAAAACTGAAAAAATCGATTTTTTGCACTTAACTCGAAAACAAAAGACTTTGATTTTCACCATTGAATTTTTCTCCAAAAAAGCGTTCGAGGATGGTAAGGTAATTGTTTTGTATCTCTTATGGTTATCGAAATTCCCTATTAAAACATCGAAATTTGCCCATCCTGTACATAAATGAGAAAACTAAATGTGAAAATTTATAAAATGTGAAACACGAAAATGCATAAAAATGAAAAAAATTGTGATAGATATAAATGTTTTAAGAGATTGGCTATTCGGAATATGTTTCTTATTGTCTATAATTTTCCTATAGTTTAAAAAAAGATGTGTAGTTTTAAATAACAAAAATCTAAATCACATTAATTTAAATTAATAAACAATTAACACATCTGAACGTCTTAAACGTATAATTTAAATAAAAACACTAAAAAAGAAAAAGAATACCATCACCACTAAAAAATAATAAAATGCACACCCTAAAGCACTTCAACGGATTGGAGCAAAAATGTTCCAAAGCAGCCCATCAATCGAACAAAAAATTCAAAAACTTTCCTAAGCACATAAATAACTCCTCTTCCGATAAAACAACCCCATCCCCATCCGTGCAAAAAATAAATAAATAACGAAGCCGAACGAAAAGAGTCTTAAAGTACGATCGGGTTAGGGGTGAGCCGGGATCCTATTTATTGCCGCTTCGCGTTTTGTTGGCATTTTGTTTTATGAGCGCCCCGGCGCGGTCGCGTAGGGGTAACGGCGGGGTTATATTTCATACAGGAATTCGCACGGGGCGCATGGGACACTCAATAAAGGAACGCGTGACATTTACGGGTCGCGCGAGGGGATAAGCGAAATACTACAACAAAAGTGGATCGAATTTTACCTTGTAAGTGTAGCTTCGCGTGACAGAGTTTAAAATTCAAAACGCTTCGAATGCACAAAAAGATGTTTAAATTACATTTGACGATGTTTACAATTAGATTTTAATTGCGATTTTCCGGCACATTTCGATTTTTCTCGCACTAATTCGTTCACAAAAAACGTTAAGCTGTAATAAAAAAAAACACACACATACATTTTCTGTGCGTCTCTTTTGTGTGGAATGTTTTCGTTCGTACCCTTTTGTACACATCTTCACTTAAGCGTAAACAAAGTATCACACCTACCGCCCCGGAACGCCGGCCGGTTTGGAAATGAGATGGGAAAATGTAAGATGCACGGTGGGCATATGCCGCACGATTGTGCGTTACGAATTTTTGTAAAGAGGGGAAAAAATTATAATAATCTCAAAACGCTTGTAATCGTGTAGTAAAATTAAATAAAAAGCATAACAAACTCGGAGGAGTTGACAGCGATATGAAATAAAGCTGTGAAAGAGGAGGTGTGCAGAAGGAGAGCTGCGAGAAAAAATGTGTAAATATGAGAACAACAAATGGAAAGATTAAAGCGCATGTAGAAAGGAATTTACGAATATATGCAAAACGAAGAAAGAAAAGAGCTAGAAGAAGTAAAAGGTTTAAGAGTGAAGCAGAGATATGGAAGTACATCAAGAAAAAAGAAGATAAAGGAGATAATAACTCGATTCAGATAGAAGAGTAGAAAAACTATTTGACGAAGAAAAAGAAGGAGACGAATAATAAGAAATAAGTCGGAGAGAGATGGAAAGTGCAATGGGACTGCAATCGACTGGTTCAACTCGTGTATCCAACAACATTTAACACCATTTCAATTGAATGATATTGCGGCCCACGTGTACTTGGTCGTTGATGCGAGCGATCTCGTTCGTCCAACGGCGAAAAATCTTCAAAATTCCAACACGAGAATACGGACTTATTTTTAGACGAAATTAGCGCAAATCGGCTCGCCGTCCTTCGAGTGAGAATGCTGCCGTAGCGGGCAACGCGACGTGGGCCGAAATTAATAAGAATGAAATTATTTGCATACACGATTGTCTATTGTGGCCATGTGTACCCGCCTGCCTCCATATCGTTCGATTCGCATAATTCATCGTCGCGAAACGTCAGGAAGTGTAAACGAAATGAACCGGGGAGACAAATTTTTTATAACAAATTACAAAATGTTCGTTGAAGGTCATTAAGCAAAATTCGAAACACAACCCCAATGTTTGATCGAACAAGATGCGTTTGCTATGAAATTCCCAGCGAATCTGTACTGTACTATAATAGCCACGATTGTTCAATTTTACATGTTCAATTTTACACACCCGAAGCGTACTTTCCAGTGGTCACGTGACCTAGCCCCGCGAGCAAGTGTTGCAGACACAGCATACGGTATTGTGTAGGCAGTTGGATCATATGCAATCAATTCGTCGTAGAAACCCCCAATCGATGACATATTTGTTTTCTAAAGAAGCCTTGACTGTCCTATTCGCGGGGTGTAAATTATAAAAATAGTAGGTATATGTGACAAGCTAGTAGCAGCTACTGCCAGTAGTAGCGCCGAATAAAGTCAACTTGTGGCACAGGTTTCATCGTTCGCGACTTCGACGCGTCCGTCGTGGACGCGCCTTAAAAGCAAAATTCTCGTCGTTCCAAATATTGCTCCGAGCGAACTGAATTCATAAAAATATGTAGCACGGTCGACGTGGTTGTGAGTCATGCGTTTGTTTATAATTGCGTCGACAATTCGCTCTCGCCGCTGTTAATTAATGGAATATTGTGTGTTACTGCGGCGTCGATAACGCAATTTTCCGTTGCCACGACCGCCGGCCAAACCGATGCGCGCATCCGCCCGACTCAATTAAATTATTATTGCGTTGTGAACGAAGAACTCGGTTCAGGGTCGGGATTAGCGCGCCTCTAAGGCACAAGAAAACGCCTCTTCGTTGAAAATCTTGTTTACGATAGAAAAATGTATTAATATTTTTGCGCCTCCTTGAACTTTTCACATTAAGCTTTGGACACCTCGATCTAATCGGTCTTCGATAAAAAAACTGCACTCCGTCTTTCGTCGCTTTGAAACTGAAAAGATAAGTGGAAATTATCGTTTTAAAAATTTAGGTCCAGGGTATTTGAAAAATTCAAAAACATATAAATTCCTCTTTAACCAAACCTGTAAATTATAAACTCACGTATGAATCGATCTAATGGAATAACAGTCCATTAAACGCTTTCAAAATTATCGCGAAACAGAATGGGGTAATGCATTATCCGTAATTGCAAGAGCACGAACCAATGAAAATTTAACGCCAATTTCACCTTCATAACGGACGAAGTGCGAAAACGACACTAAAAATCCATTAAATAGACTCGTAACTCGTGGTTACAAATTCAAAGAGAATGCGTAATAAACCGCCCCGAAATACGTAACGTTTAACGAAGGGAAAACCGTGCCCGTAAAATTGGAACGTATCCCCTTTATGGTCGAATTTACGACGACGAACCGCCTTTGTTGCGAAATGAGTTCCTTTGGGATTTTATTAATAAATATGACGCCGCCGCGCTGCACGCACATATGGCGCATTAAAAATATTCGGATGGATTTTGCGGATCATGTAACAACATCGACCCCAATAATCGTAGTAAAAATCGGATTACGTCGATCACTTCTAAACAATTTATTATTATGTGAATTATCCGCCGCAGATATGCATGAATGATATTTACAGGATGTGTCGAAATATATATACGTCAGTGATATACAAAAAAACCCTAGAATAAATAGGTATTCCACAAGAATTTTGACATCAGTTCATTTTCATTTTCCCGTTCTGCTTCAAGAAACCATGACGATATTTTGGGAATCTGATAAAACGTCATTTGTAGAAAATCACTGGACGTCGCGTCGCAAGTTACGAGCCAACTTACTGGCGACTAGTCTGTCGGCAAGTAAGAGATAAATGGCGTTAAATAAGAGTTTTCATTTCCGTCTATTTAATTCCACGTACTTCTAGTTGCCGTGAGAGTAATACGTCGTCGCTAATAATTCAGTCGAGTTTTCCTTATAATAAGGCAATTTAAGATTAAATGTGTGTATTATTTTTTTTTAAACATGTAATGTATGTATAATTGTTGTTAAATAATTTCTTTTTAAAACAAATCTGTTTATACTTACTACAATCTGATGAAAGTAGTTCTGATAACCCTTAGTCCGCCTCTGTTATTAGTCCAAATTTTCAACCTTGTTATGAAAATGCCACAGTTGTACACATGACTTCACGTCAATAGCCTCACCATCCGACAACTCCGACTAATTTCGAATCAAAGCTCAAAACGCGACCCCTCCTCGACAGATTCGCTCCTCAAACATTAATTTAACGAAGCGGCTACAAATTAATCCTTCGGCAATAACAGTTCAAATCAAAGCTAATTCAATTAGAACCATCTCAGACCTGTACGTAACTCAATCCGCAATCGCACGACTGATCACAAAACGAACTTATGCGCTAATGTCTTTGAACCTTAGTTAAAAAAAAAAAAAAAACTCTAAATACGCCGTTGATCTAAAGGTGGCGCGTCATCGCGCTTAATTACTGACTTTTTTCGGTCCTCGTTGTTTCCAAGCTATTGTGATTCAAATCGCGCGTAATAGAAATGCATGTAAAAGTCTCTCGTGCCTCGTGTTGCACGCAAAACAATCGTCACCCTTCGAAACAGCACTGCGTCGCATTTAAAACGTGACATTGATTGAATATCGAAATATTATCGCCTGCGTATGTATTTACACGTTCGGGTGTTGCGTTCGTATTGAATTGGTCGTTGTATTTGCATTTTGTGTGCATAAAAAATTTAAAAAAATATGTTTCCAATGTAGTCAAAAGCTGGACAATAGATCCCGAAAAATTCCCTTGCAATAATGGTGTATACAAAATATGTATACCGTGAATTTTTTTATCTATGAAACATGGCATAAACTTTCTCTCGTGTTAATGGTTTTTCTACTGCAAATTTCAAAATGATTTTTTGCACACTTGTAGCTTATCTATTTTTTTACAAGTTTTGATAAGTTTTTTTGAATTTAACAAATAACAAATTTTGTTCGAAAACTTTAACCCATTTTGAACGTTTTTAGAGATAGTAGGTTGTGTCCACTGACAGCACAGAATGACAGTGAAATAAATTACGAAACTCTAAAAGTAATTCCGTTAGAGGCTTCATGTATTCGATTTAAGAGTTCTTGCACGTCTTGTGGCCTGTTTCTAATATCATCAAATACTTGTGTGGCGAGATGTCCCCAATAAAAGAAATCCAGAGGAGTCAAGTCGGGACTTCTGGCTGGCCATTTTAAAGGTCCAAAACGACCAATCCATTCATTTGGAAATTCAATGTTTAAAAGTCTGGTAATTTCTCGAGTATTATGTGGCGGAGCCCCATCCTGCTGGAAAATTATTCTACCATTAATTGCAATTCTTCGTACAGCCGGAAGGATATGGTCAGTTAACAACTGCAGATATTTGGCGCCATTTAATGACCCATCAATCACAAACGGTCCAATAATATGGACTCCCATAATTCCTGCCCATAAGTTTACCGTTTGGGGCCATTGTGTGTGCGTTTCTTGAAAAATATACGGATTTTTTCTCGCCCATACTCTCGTGTTTTGATTGTTCACAGTCCCGTCGAGAAAAAATGACTTTTCGTCAGAAAACAGAATTCCATTTTGGACATTTGGATTTTCGTTAATTCTGTTCATCCAGTACTCGCAAAATTCCATTCGTGGAAAATAATCAGTTGGTAACAGCTTAAGTGAGTTATATATTTTGTAGCTTTTGAATTTTTCTTCTTTTAACGCTTTGTAGCAGCTACTTCTCGAAGTTTGGAAATCATTTGATAGTTATGTCAAACTACTGGCAGCGTCCTCTTCAATTGCTAAACATACACTTTGTTTAAAATCTTCAGTCACAACACGGTTCCCCTTCTTTTGTGTATAATATGTTGGGTGTTCACACATCCTGTTGTTTTAAACTGACTGTAAATTCTCAAAATAGTTACGTGTGTTGGTATGGGCCGATTTGGATATTCCGCCGCAAAATAATCACGGACTTCTCTACTTGAGTTTCCTTTAATATAAGCACTAATCATTTGCACTTTTTCTTCAACCGTATAACAAGACATTTTCACGTGTCTGTTTATTTTGAAATATTGTAAGACAAAGTGAGAGGATTGTTTTATTTATTTACTTGTCAGTGGACACAGCCTACTATCTCTAAAAACGTTTCAAAATGGGTTAAAGTTTTCAAGCAAAATTTGTTATTTATTAATTTAATGCATTTATTAAATTCAAAAAAACTTATCAAAACTTGTAAAAAAAAATAGATAAGCTATAAGTGTGCAAAAAATCATTTTTAAATTTGCAGTAGAAAAACCATTAACACAAGAGAAAGTTTATGCCATGTAAATACCTATGTTTCATAGATAAAAAAATTCACGGTAATGGAACGACGTTTTGGCAGACAACCGCAAAATTTACAGCGGCGAAGATTTCACGATTTTCAATTAAAAGCATATGTAGCGCGAAACAACCCTTCTGATTCGGACCCTTGTCGTCCACGAGACAAGAGGGAGCTCTCGTCCGTGCCGAAAGCGCGTGTAAATTTCGAGATGGGTTTGATATGATTCGTCATGCACGTGCCCACCACCTATGAAATCTATTGTCACAAACTCGTTTCGTAGGGGCGATTCTTCTCGTCGTCTGTCCGGAAAAATTTACATTTGAAACAAAATCTAAAATTATCTAAAAAGCGGAACTGAGTAGTTTTCAAAATTAAATCGTGTACATAAGTTTTTGCAAATTAACATCGTACGATCGGTATACAATCCAAGATCGATTTTGAAAGCAAAGATCAGAGAACGAGTCTGCGCAAAAAAATATGCAAAATAATTGCAAGTCGATGACTAACAGATCGGGCTAAGCAGTCGTTTTTTTTTACCGCGTTCGCATAAAATAACAATCGCATTATGAAAATGGTAAGTAAAGGTCAAACCTGTATGCCACAATAGCGGCGTTTTGCGCGCATTACAATATCGAAGTAGGCTGCAACGGGAATAGGAAATGCAAAAAGTAGCCCACTTCGATGACGCAATTCGCAAGTGTTCTTGTATGCGCACCCACCCGTAGACTTTCATGAGCCTTCGGCGATATCAAAAGTGGCGTATTCAAATATACTGAAGTCATTGAAAAACTCTAAAAACTCAAACGTTACACATATTTTTGGGACTCGTGCGGCCGAACGAAGAAATTATAATAACAAGGTCGGCGCACACAATTTGTAAGACGTTACGTTACGAAACCTTTCCTTCCGCCACACGCACAAACTCACCTCGTCAAACAAGTGTTTATTATTAACCAATGTTAAATAAACAAATTTACCCTTTACAATCGAGTGTAACGACAAAGCATCAAATGAAGGTATCGTTTTTTATTTTTATTGTCAACGGACCGACGATGGCATTCTCCAGACGGGCAGATGAAGAAAACTAATAAAAAACATCTGCTTAAGTGGCTCGAGCTACCCCTTAAGGATGAGTTAATTACTTCGTCACGCCTCACGAATTAATTAATCGATAATCTGTAAAAAAATCTTTGTTGCTTTGTTCGATGGCCCGTAATCGGGGGTTTACTGAACATTTAGGCCCGTGCATATGGCGTTAAAATCGTCTGAAGAAATTAAAGAATTAAATTAAATTCTAACGTCTTATCTAAAATTTTTAAGAATTAAAAAATTCAATTTCGAAAAACCTACAAACCTAACTTTTGTATTTGATCTCCATTAGGAATATAACTACTCACATTTTGAAAATCGTCAAACTTAAAAAAAGAGCAATTTTTGAAAATTATTATTATTTGAACTGAACCCAAAACCAAAACCTTAGCAAAAATGTAGCAATGGAAAAGTTTACAGATCCTCTGTTTTCAAATACGAAGCCTTTCCGATTCGTTTATGAAATAAATACCCATCATGAAATAAAATGTAGCTTGTACGAAATCGTTATTTTAAATTAGCATCGTGAAGCGTTGGTTCGTGTTCGAAGTTATTTTTATGGGTCTCGTAAAACATTAGTGATCCCTTGAGTCTTCGAAAATTTACTATTCAGGAAAACGCAAGTACGGCATAAAATTTAATTCGTATGGCGTAACTTCGAAGAAAATTGAAAGAATTTTCATTTGTCATTTACCGATTGCAACATTATCACTTTCAAAGATTAGAAACAATCCTTTTTTTCACTACTTGACATGTTTTCGGATATTACATTTTCTAAAATAAATAAATTATTGATTCTGATGAAATTTTTTGGCGAAAAAACAATTTGAAAAAAATTTCGCAAATTCAATGATTCAATGATTCAATTCAATTGTAACATTAGTATACTCCTATCACGAACTATACAGGCTGTCCCAGATAGTGTGCTCACTATTGGGATCTCGTAAACTATAAGAGATAGAGAGTTGGTTAAATGAGACAAAATGTGCGCTACATCATGGCCTACTTATTAAAAAAAAAAAACACTCAAAATAATGGTCGATATGGACGCTACACGCAAAAAAAGAAAAAATGGCATTTTAAATTTTCGCTTGTAGCTCAGTTCGATGAAAAGATACCGGAATAGTATTTTAACATTATTAAGGTACTTTTTTACGTATATTCCGAATATGTTACTCTAATCGAAATAGTTTTTTTAATTTTTGAGATTTCATAGCTAACTTTCTTATTTTAAATACAAATCGTAGGTGGCTTTGATTGTATCTAAAAGAACATAATTTGCTGTTTTCAATAATGTATAACACTTTGGGTTTATTTGTAGAAATAACAAAATTACTAGAATTTTTTTGTTTTACGCCTACCTGTTCCTAGAAACAA
>JAFFZR010005594.1:0-19780 GCA_018397195.1 Lethrus apterus
AAAGTAATTCCTTTCACTATTTTCCTTTAATATTTTACCTATCAAATTTCGGCTGCGATGTCGTGTAAGCAAGATGACCTAGACTATGATGTCTCGCCACGTCGGGTTGATGCTCTGGAAATGTTGTTGGGGTGGACTGTCGATGATGTGTGGGATTTCTCCAATAGCTGCTTTCCATGCACATTGTGGCTGGTTCGATAAATTGATATTTCAACGTTTTATCCTGAAAATAAACCGAGACATCAAATAGTAAATTTATGCTTATTTAACAATTTTTTTTTGTAAATTCAAATTTTCATTATTACGGAATTTTTACAAAAAAGATAATTTTTATTTGGTGTTATTATCTAGAGATTTTCATCTTCCTACATCAAGTTTAAGAAAAAGTTAAATATTATTGCGAGGATTTGTATACAAGAATTTAACACAAAAAATGAGGAAAAACACGTCCTCAAAATTATTCTATATCTTTTTATACTTGATATTAAAAATGTTGAAGGGGTCATAGATTTCAAATTAATTAGACTTTTATAAATTTGGATACGAAAATGTGAATAATTTATTGCGACAACCCTCAATGACTAAATCTTGGTTGACAATGGTCGCTTAACCGCAAACAACCCATTGTAAATCAAAATTTCAGAAAGATCTACCTACTTTGATCAAACCGTGATTAAACAAAACAAGACCGTTTGATCAAAGTAGGTAGATCTTTCTGAAATTTTGTATAGGGCCACAATTTCTTATTATGAACGACTTTTCTTAGTAAAATTTTGCCGTATCATGGATTATTTGGATTAATTTGTTCATTTCATTGATCATTTTAAAATTGTAAGGCCGTTTTTCTTGATTTTTTTCTTATGCAACCTATTTAAAATTGTATACCGTTGAAAACAGAATTAAAAATCATAACGAAATAGCAAATAAAAAATATAGGTTGCCATTTAAAAAAAATGGCGATGACGTCATAACAAATAAATGAAGGTGTTTGATAAAGAATTTTTTTCGCCAAGTTGTAGCTAAGACTGTCCCATTTAATAACATATAATATAATGGTTTGTTGGTCATTATATCACAATTGAAGTCGCTATAGCTTTGGCTTTCTTTAAACAATATATGAAAAGATACATTCCTATTAAGGAAATACATAAATGTGACACAAATTGTAAAATTTTAAAACACATGAAATCTGCTGTTGTATAATTTTCCTTTTGTTCTATGGCACCATATACGAAAAGAAGTTTTCAGTCTTTGCCATCTATGTTTTATAATATCAGACAGAATAAAAATTTAAAAATGTTAAGGTGTTTCAAAATTAGATAACATTTTATATCACACTTAAACTAGAATAAGCAACTAGACAACTACAATTCATAATACTAACAATAAAAAGAAATTCCAAATTTCCAACTACAATCAGCAACTTTCTTTCTTCCATTGTTTAACATAAATGATCTTTATTTTGGCAAATTGTTTTGGATTAAATAATTCTAAATAACTAATATTAAACAGTGGCGTACCTACACAGTTACAAGCTTAGGGACTATGCCATCAAAGTAACTGAAATTCCTAGTAGGGAATACACCTATGCAACTGCTTTTCTAAACATTTTGCCTCATTAGCCTAAATGGTAGGTACGCCACTGCTATATAGTACATTAGGTAGTAAAAAAATATAAAAAAGCAAAAAAAGCATTATAATATCGGGAAGCAAATATTTAATTTAAGCAAGTGCATATGTACTTACATCAGCAATACTTTCTGCATCATCATAATCAATGGTGCGCAAAGAAACTGTTTCTTTGGATATAGTGCTAGATGGCTCACACTCAATTGGCAGTGCAGGTTTTCCAGGGATAGGAAAAGATGTTTCTAAAGGTAATTGAGGACAGGTTATCTGTGTGTTATTTTCTATATTTTTTTGGTTAACTTCATTATTATAATTGGAACTATGCAAATTTGATAATGGTGGACTATTTGACTTATTGTAAACATCTGATTGTATAGGCTCATAATTATTGATATTTTCTACAACTTCCACTTCTCTATGTATTGAATAATTTATCTGAGTGTGATCAGTGTAATCTGGTAAAACTTGCTCCTGAATAGGTGCAAAATCTGATTCCTTAGCTTGCATATCTACATGATGAGTCATATTAGTATAGGCTACTTGATTATTATTATTATGACTACAGGTATTTTTCTGAGAATCTAATAACTCAACATTCAAATTTTGTGTGTGTACTAATGGTAAATTATCTGACTGTTCTATATATTGCATTTCATCATATTCCTCCCAAGGATCCCACACGTTATGAAACTCATCTTGAATTTCTGGCTTATCATAATTTATCTGACTATGTAAATCAGATTCATTTTTTTGAATATCTACATTTCTTTGGTAATCTTCATTTCGAAGAGGAATATTTCGAACATTTTGGTTTAAAATAAACTGGGATGGTTCTACAAACTTTTGATGACGTAAAAATTCATTATTAACTGATTGATTACGTACATTAATATGTTTGGAGTAAATGGATGGGTTTTGATATGGGGGATAACTTGGCGCTAAATGCTCAGCGGACGGTCTGCTTCCAGCCTGAACAAAACACAATGCATGCAAAAGAAAGAAAAATGTCAAAATGTTGTGCGAAGTGTAATGGATTTATTATCTAGATATTTGAAGTAATGGCATTGTAAAGCTCATAAAATAATTATAATTGTATTTAAATATAATAAATAATTTTCATAAACAAAATATTATCCTTGATCTCTTTTAATCAATGAATAAGTTCATATCTAGATAATGCACAACTGTATATAAAAAAAAAGAAATAAGCAGTTACAATAGTGCAAAACTCATATTAAAAAAAAACGTATGTTTATGCCAAGTGCAAAATTGCTTTAATTAATTAATAATTTTTTAAAGTTAAAAGTATTGGTCGCCGTAATTAAAAAGAAATGATTAGGAACGTTATTTTTTTTAAGTAATTTTAATTGTATATATATATATAAACACACACACATAGATTATACAAATGTCCCACTGAAACCTATCAGGCCGCAATATTCAAAAACCACATAAGATATCAAGATGATTTGACCTTTCATTACACATATGGCGTTTTCAAGAGAGCTCGTAAAGTGTTACTGAGTATTTAACATGGTTTGGATAAACATTACTTGAGTAACGTTAAAACGCTTGAACCCATGCGACAGTACGTTAGATGCAAGGCAATACATTGAACATCCTTTTCAAGGAAGAGTTATAGATCGTTATTCGGAAATTTATTGGCCACCTCGGTCTCCCGATTTGACTCCACTCGATTTTTTTTTATAGGGTTTCTTAAAACAAAATGTGTACCTTCAAAACCATGGTACCACGGCATCATGGGTTGATACCGTGGTACCATGACACCATGATACGGTGGTACCATGATACGGTCGTTTCATGGTACCATGATACCACACAACCCAATCCGACCCCTGGTGCCAAGGCACCACCAATTGCACCGTGGTACCGCCATATCATGGTACCATGATACGGTGGTACCATGATACGGTGGTACCATGGTACCATGGTATGGTCGTACCACGGTACCATTGGTGGTGTCATGGCACAATGGGTCGGATTGAGTGGTGAGCTGTTTCGAAGAGAAATTTTACACTGATTAAGGTGGTACAGGCCGCGTTCCACTAGCTCTTTCGGTTCTCAAGAAAATGGCGTTTATTTAAAAGAGAAAGATAGAAATTGACGAAAAAATGGGCCCGAACTTCATCATCTGGGAAACGTAACTTTCGATAGGGTTATTATACACTATTTTATTCGGAGATTCGTCAGAAGAACGATGGAATGATCCGCTGGCGAATGTCTCGTTCCGTTTTCGAGATATGGCCGTTTGAGTTTTTCCTTTCGACCATCGATTTTAGCGACACCTGTTCTATAGAAATCGATGTGTTTCGATCTCCCAGCTGACATTTTCCTAAACGGCCAAATGTTTTCATCGATTTCGTCGCAAATATAGGGTGAAATTTTCGAAAATTTAAAATTGCTCAATCTCGCACCATCTAACCATTATGGGTGGCTCTTTCGAGGGACTGACGAAAAACCGAGTGCGAACATCCCGTTTAAGGGATACTTTAAGGGAGCTTTTTATAAAGCGAAATTTAAAAGTTGAAATAGAGCGATGAAACAGGCCATTCGATTCAAAATGTAACGCTGATTAAAGTGGCGCAAACCGCTTTCCAATATCTCCTTTTGTTCTCGATTTATGGCCGTTTGATTAAAAAGTCCTTAAATTTACCTCAAAGTGACATGCTATTTCGGAAACGATCGAACCTAGACCGATTTTCGGAGTCAGCGGGGTCCATTTAGTGCATTTTGACATATTACGTGACCATATTCGATTAAATTTTAAGACTCTCCATTTTATCGCCCTAACTAACCATCAAACCTTCGAGAAATCGAAAATATCGATTTTCGAATTGAACGACCATCATGAGCTGTTTCGAAACGAAATTTTACCCTGATTAAGGTGGTACAGATCGCGTTTCAGTAGCTCTTTCGGTTCTCAAGAAATTTGTGTTTATTTAAAAGAGTTTATTTAAAAGGTTCAACATAATGTAAAGCTATAAGCTAACCTCAAATTATCATTTCTTACAGCTCATACTTCATTCCAAATAATTTGAATAGAGCAATAGAAATCAAAAATATTTTATGCTTGAGTATAGAACTGATTTTTCAAACAACTGATCACTTGACCTGCCTTTACCATTTGGTTAAACTTAAGCTGAATAGCAAGAAAACTCCAATGAACATTTATGATAAGCTGTCGAACTGTGAACCAAAAACCCATTTGATGTGTGTCTAGAAATAGGGGTTACCGCCATGAAACGTCATACATGTAATTTATGTTATGTGATTTGCGAATTTGAGTTTTCAGTGAATCAGTTTGTATATTTATACACTAAAGAATATAAAAGTATGTAATAACTCACCTCTTCAAAAACACATTCAACCTTTGTTAGCGTGTATTTAAGATTTACATTATTTATTTTTAAGTTAATTTAAAAAAAAAACACTTACCATATCTGGCGACAAATTTGGATGAATTAGAGAGCAGAATATATCCCACCATCTTTGCAAAATAACTTGCATGTGCTGAAGATCAGAAGAGGGTTGAACTTTGCGCGTTTGTGTATCAAAATATTGCAGCCATGGTTTAGCAGGTCCAACAAAATGAACAATTTTTACATCAGCTCCGTATCTACGAGAGAATTTATAATATAGGAAGTATGTAATTTTCATTTATTTACTTACTGTTTAAAAGCAGGCATATATGAATAACATGCTGTTGAACACATATTGTAAATAAATGGCAAGTGTTTGCTAATATCTTTATGAGCCCAATCAGAAAAATAAAGATTTAAAAGACCTTGGTCACCACCTAAAATATAAAATACATAAATTTCATTAATATATGTACAAAGAAAAAATCAAAATACATACCATCAAAGCTACCTTTTTGCATAGCAAAATCAACTAGTTTATTATATGTCTCATTTGATGGGCGATAAACGAATACACCAGTATTGAAACAATCTGGCCAACCCACATCAGGAGCTGCTGAAAATTCTTCCCGTTCAAACAATTCATCAGAATTGACTAAAACCTACAATACAAAAGAAAATATTAGTATATTCAATATATTTCAATAATTCTAATTGGAACCAAACATATTGTTATTTGAGTAACATTGTATATGTGTAGGAAATGTAAAAAAAATATTATGTAGGCATAAATGGAACTTGAATAAGTTTTGAATTTTAAAAATTCGGCACACTGTTGTAATTGTATTTACATTTTATTGCGGTTTCAGTCATGTAAACAAACGTGCGTAATCTTTAAATCTTGAAGATATACAAAGACCCTAACATTATTTCCCCTATGACATTATTTTTGATTTAGGCTGTACATACTTATGTGATCAAGTTATTTTAAAAACAAATTAAAAAAACAGTAATAATTTCTTATATCAGTTAAAATTGTTGATTATATATGGCCCAGACTCAAAATAATTTAATTAAAATAAAGACGTTAACATGATTAAATGTGTCCTTGTTAAACTTTTTATCATTCAACGCGAGAAATGTGTATTTTGTAGCGGTGAGGCAATAATAATCCAGTATGGATTAATTCACGCAAATGTGATATTTAATACGTTTTATTATCGACTTATATACATCTTCATTCATTGATAATACTCGACAGTTCCAAACGTACATAATACTGTCAAATGCCAAAAAGTGCAAATTAATGACAAAATTAATCTATCAAATTTTTCAATTATATTTATCCAACATCATCCGCATGTACCAAAGACAACTCAAGATATTTTTTTTAAAATGTTGACATGCAAGCAAGCAAAGAAAGTAAATAAAAACTAGGTTGTAAAATTCATCGTAAACTTAAAAATAGAAAATTTGAAAATAGGTGCATGCGCAACTCTATGTGTAATGCTCACAATAACTAAAATTTAAAATTTATTTTAAATTCTGATATAAACATCAATAATTTAAACATGAATTAATTAAACATTCCATTGATTATATAAAATAATATTAAACACACAAAAATATAAAAAAAATATATGGTCTATATTTATATATTCTAATTATATCTACAATAAAACAACATATGTTAACATACCAAAGTGTCTGCGTCCATGAAGATACATTTTTCGAATTGAGTTAGACGCCAGCAATGTAATTTCGTAAACGTAATACCAAGTTCAGGTCTTTTTAGGATACGAAGATTCTGTTCATCCTTTGAATCTAGAATATTTACTTCTTGTACGACGTTAAAGACGGCTGATAATTTTTGTCTAAAAAGAGACACATAACAATAATTAAAAAATATTAATATTGAAAATCGATACAAAAATGATACAAAATGACTGAATATAATGAGAGAATTTAATTCAATACTACTTAACGTATAGATAAGTATTTTATAATCAGTATCCCAACGTACTGTTCGTTACGCAATTATACAAAGGAAAAATTTCTTACAGCTTTAAAACTCATCCACGCATTTGAATACTTACTCATAACAATTACCTTGCCAAAAAGTTATTTCCGATTCTTTATAAACAAAATTCAATCAAGTATACGTTTACAATCCTTAAGTTTTAATCTAAATTTACATTTTTAAAAGTCGTCATAATATTGCAGTTAAATATGAGCTTTTAAAAGGAACAAGATACCTTTGGCATTTTCATCAGTTCGTTGGAAAGTGAAATTATATATGGTTTATAATAAAGGTCACTTTTTTTAATATGTTAATATATACATAATCGAACCGCATATACTGAGATATTGTAATAAAATAATAAAATTTAAAATTTGTATTATTTTGTTTTTTGTTACTTTAGTTATTTCTAATTTTTATTTGGAGGCAGATATTTTATCTACAATATTAACATTATTAAAATTATATTTTGGTTCTGTATTTTTTTATTTAGAAAATGCGGTGTCTGTTGTCTGTTAATTGGGATAATAGTTGTTTGTAATAAAAATATATTTATTACGACACACAAATATATAAAATATATACAAATAAATTTCGGTATATTTTTCAAGTAAAGATATTTTAATATTATATATTTTTTATTCTGGACCGTACTGAGCTCTAAATATTAAAAAAAATCGGAAAATTTAAATTGAAAAAAGGACCACTGATTTAAATATAGGGCCAAGGTCAACTCACACCTGTTAAAAAAGTGTAACCTATATTAGAATTACTCTATATATCAATCCCAATTTTCCCAATTTTATCTCTTCTGCAATTTTATTCATTCTTACCCTTCACAGAACTTTTTCTAATAATTTCATAAGATGACCCATATGAATTATTAACAAAGCGGATCTAAATGGCTTTTCAACAAACAGTTTAAAATAATTACTTTCTTCAACCACTTTTTACTATTTTAATAAATTATTACACTAAATATCGAAGCTAAACCTTTTGAAATTATGTTCCAAATAAGCTATGGTGATACCTTTTTATCGTACCATCAACGCTGCTCGAGGTCACACAAAAATCAATTACACCAGTAGCGTATCCAAAATTTGGAAAAGGGGTGAAATAGTTACTTTCAAATGTAGTACAAAGTATTTTAAATGTATACCTCTTGCAATAGTAAATAAAATTAATCATCATTGATATTTTAAGGTATAATTATAAAAATAAAAGAATAATATTAGGTAAACTATACCTCATAGAATTAGTGACGCCAGGAGTGACCAAAACGGCCAGTTGATGAGCGGTGCCAACTTGGCGTAAAGAATGTGCCAAAACCAATGCTCCTAACGAGTAGGAGTCGTTAGTGGCTAAGGTCACCCAAGCAAACCCTGAAATAGAAATATATTACATTGGTTTACCGATTACTGTAACACCCACACGTTTTATTTATAAAATGTATGTTTCCCAGTTTTATAGCAAATTTCAAGAAATGAATTTAATATTTACATAATTAAATTCCTACATGAAATGTATTTTTAAAATAAAATTAATGCAATTTTAATTACATAATTTTTTAATTTGATAAAGACAATACGAGGAAATAGTACTGATAGTACCAGAGAATTTAACAGTCGCGGCAGAATAAGACACGCCCTAGCATGACATTTACAGTTTGTGCCTTTGCCAGTTAAATTCCTTGACTGGCAGTGTTCTGTTGTGATTAGACACAATTTAAATTTTTATTGTAAATCTTGTTGAACTAAATACGACAATTAGTGTTGGTACATTTTGTTAATAAACTGTAGTACAATTTTTTAGTATTTGTTACTATAATTTTGTACTATAGATTATAGTGTATGATCTTAAATGAGCCTAGATTAGAATAAAAGGCGGCACCGCGCATATTGTTCTGCGTCGATAACATTTAAAAATAATGAATTAAAAATGAATTCTCTCGTTTATAAATAAAACTTATCAGAATATGAATTATACAAAAAAACTATAAAGAATGGAAACATATCTCTATAAAATGATTATTATTTCATCCTAATTCATGTTTAATGAATTATAAGAAATTGTTCACTTAAACCTTCAAGTAAAAAAAATGCTTTTTAAGAAGCATGCATGCTAATTTTTTGATTCGAATATTATCAATGATTAACTATTGAATGATAATTTTTAATTAATTTACGCCGTATTTACAATTTGAAGAAGGCTACTGAAAATGAAAATGAAAATTGAAAATGAGGTATTTTTTTAATAAAAAAGCGTTCGATTAAACAATTATTTAATGTTTATAAACATTAACTTTAAAAAGGTAGCATTTCTACTCAGAAATTAATATTAATATCGACAAAATAAGCAGCCTAAAAACGAGTTGTAAAAAAAGTGATAAAAAAATATAAAGATCTGTATGGATTGTATTGTGGTAATGAGACTAATGAGGTTATACGACTCAATTGGTTGAAGGTCACTAGGTCATAAGTCATAAAGCTAATCAAATTATAAATCGTTTTAATTCATGAATGGTTATTAAAAATACTTACCACTCATTATGCAGGTGAAAGAACTTTAGAGAAGACTATGAATGTCGGTACCACAGCATGGATTTACACACACTACTCCGTTCGGCCAGATTACGATGAAACGCGAATACTAGCCATTGCAAGCAAATAAAACTGCTTCGATGATATACAGTGTCGTGTTTATATTCGTTTGTCCATACACAAAAATAACATGAGCAATACGACACAGTGAACTTATTTGCGTTCTACGTTATCAAAATATTACATACGTCTAATTCTTTAATGTAATATTCACATTGAAACTGTAACGTTCTGTCATGAACTATAAACAATAACAATTGAACGTTAACAGTATCAAACATGCAATTTTAAATAAATAAAGTTGTTTACGAGTTTTGCATGGAATATAAACAAAGTGATGCTGTAACATTTTGGTATACATTTTGGCAGCCTAGTATTTGTTTATTCCTACACACTTTTAGCCACAGAAACGTATTAATTCCTCGTCTTTCTTGCTTGCAAATTCTCTATCCAAACAATTATTTCAAGGCATATAATCCTTACCCATAGCACCTAATTTTTTTTGCAACTTTATAATTATCATGACCAGAAAATATTCTTTTTAAAGCATTCAATTTTAATTTCTCCTTCTTTCTTGATTTTCTACGACTATCGTCGCTTTCTTTTTACTTTTTTCATTTATTTCTATCATTTCATGCCCCTTCATGACTCGATGTCTTCCCTCTTATATGTTTCGAATAGTATCCAATGGAACAATTGTTTTAGCCATGTTTCTTCCGCTCTTTAATAAGGTATGCACACTGTCGATACCTTATTAATCTTTTCTGATGTAGAAGACACAATTTTCCAAAGTTTACTTGTAGAACTTCGCAATACCCATTAAAATTATCCACAAATTGTACCCACATGAATCTTTACGAATCTTTACAATAGGAGATTCACTAGAAGAAAAAGGTATATTTAAATCAACAATTTGTATATAAAATCAGGATGGGCCTTCAAATGGTGACAGCAAGGCTG
Source organism: Lethrus apterus (assembly GCA_018397195.1). Taxonomy (NCBI): domain Eukaryota; kingdom Metazoa; phylum Arthropoda; class Insecta; order Coleoptera; family Geotrupidae; genus Lethrus; species Lethrus apterus. The sequence goes on from JAFFZR010005594.1 coordinate 10,590, forward strand.
AAAATGAACTTGATCTGCAGGTCATTTTAAAAATTAAAATAACCCAGGTTTTAATTTTTAAATTTGTGAGTTGGTGAGTATGATAAGATTGTAAACTTCATTAACCCATAGCGTAATTGGTTCATAAATGCATCAGCACGGACTATGTACAATGTGAGTAATAATAATTACGTTTTTGGGAACATTTTTTTTATAATTTAAGAACATTTCTAAACAAATACCAAATGGAAAATTATACCTCTTTTACAGAATTTTTAGGCAACCAAACATACTTTATATCCAACTATTCTAAAAATATAGGTCTGCCCGGTAACATTTCGTAATTTATTAATCACGATATTTTCTTATATGTTTCGTTGTTATCTTCATAATATGAAATTGTAGTTGGACGTAATCCAAGAAATAAATTTAGAATCAAAATCAATTGAATGAGTTCATCAACACGTAAGATTCAAAAAAAAATATGGTGGATGCTTATAAGTACATAAATTTATTTTGGAATTTATATTAGTTAATTCTTCTTCTTTTTGATAATATTGCACTGAACTATGTATATATGTATTAATATTAATTAATCGTTGAATGAGATTTCTGATAATCTTAGTGGCTTTGTTTCGCGCATTTTAGGAGTTGTGCGTTCATTACAATCATTAAATGTTTTTGTTTGGCATTAAAATGGTATTAAATTTAAATGAGAATAAAATAACCATGTCATTGTTCCTCAAATTTCTAAAATATTCTTCAGCTAGAAAATTATTTGATAGAAGTTCCGAATGCATACAAGCAGTTATGCGAAAATGTGGAACAAATTAAATTATTATTTCCATTGTTTTTCCACTCTCTCTGTGTCTTAAGTTTAAAGTACGACCTTCCAATGACAAATACAGACTAACTATTCCAACGCCATAACATTATAGACATAAGAAATTCTATATTTAGCATTGTTGTTGTTAGATGGTGAGATAATTCCTCCAGTCGAAGATTTGACTACAGAGGAAGGTAGTTGAACATTAGAAACTCCTTCTTTGCTACTAATTGTTCAAACTCATTAATAATTTTTAATGATGATTAACAAATCTAAGTCAATTTCCTTCAAACATCTCCTTAGTTCAATTCAGGAAATAGAATCAGTTGATTTAAATTGATAGTTTTTTTTTAATGATAGCTTCATTATTAACAATTGATTATTGATTCGTGATGACTTAACATCCGATTGGAATTTCAAATAAATACGTCCGATTAATTTCGTAATTTCCTCGTGTTGTGCGCATTTCAATTCAATGGTTTCCTTTTCAGCAAATTGCTGACCCAGTTTGATTCTTCCAGTCGTTTGGTTTAAATGTTCAGTTCAATACTGCGATGTTTACTTAATGTTTTTGGTTTTGCTTCTTTAAATAAATTCTTGCAGACATATCTTGTCTATACGTACCTATTCATAATGTGTAATAATAATTTCCTCTTTTAACATTAACATCACTTGAAATGGGCAAGGAAATTATTAACAATCTTTTACAAAAAGACAACATTTTATAAACCATTCCGGTGTAATTATGAAAAAAACATTCAAATTAAACAAATTTTTAACCAAAATCACACACTGTATGCGCATGTGTAACACTCGGAATATGCGCAGATTGTGTTTTCTAGCTGGATGCTCAATTCTATTGTGCTTTTGACATGGCGCATAAAATGGAGTTTCTATTTTCAATTTTGGTATACATTTTCTCCGGCGGTTATGTTTGAATTATAACATGATATACGTAAAATCAAAAGTAGTTGTCATATATCGATATTTAAAGTGGATTTAATGTGACAGTTTTTGTGCATTCTTTAAAAACGGTAAGTTTTAAGTAAATGTAATGGACGCCAATACGGCCTATATTTGTTTGACTCTGCCGTAGACGAGCGAATGTGATCTTTTATATCGCTCTGTAGAGACTGTTTTCGCTTCAAATCTTTTGTAGCACGTTACGTTTTATAAACATTTGTTTATATTTGAATTACACCTCACATTACACAAGTTTAACTTGTGTTGTTTATGATATTAAAAAGGATTAGCAAAATGGACGTATCCTATGACTTGTTACATTTGCGTACACAGTTTATTATTAAAGTCCTTTCCAAAATAGTTCATATATAAAGAAGTTTTCTCACTGATTGTTTTGATTTGAGAAAACTTTTTTATAGTTATTTAATTATACAAAAGTGTCTAGCAAGAATTTTAATAGTGGAATATTTAACTAACAAATTTATGTTTTAATTTTATATCCATATAAATACAGGGGTGCCAATTTCCTATCTCCTATGTGAGTAACTTTCTTGGTATTGAAAATACAGGATTAAATTAGCAAAGTTGCTCAGAAATTTCAGGAGTATTTGATAGTTTTGTTCAATGGTTACGAAGATATTGTAAAAGTGAAAATTTCGGCAGTTTTCAATTTTTTTTAAATATCTTCAAAACTTAACAACTGAGAAATCTGAAAATACTGTCAAATACTCCTAAAATTTCTGACCAACTTTGCTAATTTAACCAATCCTGTATCTTCAATACTAAGAAAATACCGTATAGGGAGATCGAAAATGGGCATCCTTGTATATATTTTGCTTAAATAGATAAATTTATATATAAATGATCAATTTATTTTGTAATATGCAGCTGTTATTTAAACATTATTTCAGATGTCTGTTGTTCATGCTGCCGAAAAAGAAGCTAGTGAAGTACTTCATTCACTTTTATCAGTTGAACGAATAGAAAAGCAAGAATCTATTGTCGATAAAGCAGAAAATGAGACACCATCACATTCTTTCCAACCTAATCCAACAGCGACTACAGAAGCAACTGATGGAGAAACATTCATACAATGGCACACACCTGTGTCAATGTCGACACATTCACTGTTTTCTGCTATTGATGCAAATAATCAGTTTGCACAGACTATGGATGAACCACAGGTAGTTGTATATAGGCATGTGTAATACATAGTAATTATTATTTATATAAAACAAAACAAACTTTTCTTCGAGTTATAACAGATATATTTGCATTTAAAAAGTCTTTTCTAAATCAGTGTGAGATATATTGAAACTAGTAGTAAATTGTAGTAACTTATAGCATCATTTACTTTTCAAATTTGTTGTTTTATGTAGGTTATTTGGGAGGGACACACCATACAAGTAGATCCTGATCAGCAGCATCTTAATACAACTGCTACGACAACCACACTTGAAACAGTTGAAGAACAACCACCATCCCCAAAGAAACAAAAAATTAAATCATCACCTAAGAACAACAAAAAGAAAATCGTACTTAAGAAGAAAAAAAAGGGACCAACATCAGTAGATTGTAGCTCGAATCCTACCAAATTGGAAGAAAGTGTTCTGCAAGTAAAAGATCGATTTAAAAGAGGTTGTGAGTGTCAAGATGAGAGTTGTTTTAGAGGACTAAATCCAGAAAGTGTTTATAAGCATAGGTTAAACATTGCAGAGTTAACTAAAGGTGAACATGACATGTACCTGATGGGTGTCACAATGGCTTGTTTAGCTAATCCGGACACAACTGTTAGACATAAAGAAAGGCGAAGATTAAGAGCTCAGTATGTGTATCAAGGTCGTAGAGTTTGTTTAGATGCATTTTTATATTTAGAAAACTGTACACATTATCAGTTGAAACGTATAAGAAAACATGTTATGACACACGGTGTTGCTCCTAGAGTGCACGGAAATCATGGCAAGAAACCTCATAATACTTTTTCCCCCGACATATATAAACATGCTCATGAATTTCTAAAGTTATATTTAGAACAACAAACAGGGGAAACTGGTATAACTAACTCTAAACAAACAATACAGTTACCTTGGGATATAACAAGAAAAAATTTACATGATGCTTACAAAGAATATGGACAAGTCCTTGAACCTGGCGTTAAACTTATGGGATATTCTACTTTTCGACATTTTATGAAAGAACAGTTTCCACATGTTAAATTTTGCAAGGTTGAACCTAAAAATGTTTCTGTGCAACAACAGCAGCCACCACAACCAGCACCACAACAACAGCAGCAGCAGCAGCAGCAACAACAACAACAGCAGCAGCAGCAGCAACAACATGAAGCCAATGGTCAACAGCTTCATGTTCAACATACGATGCAGAAGTCACATTTACAAACACAAATGGTGGAAAGACCTAGAGACCAATTACAAAAATGTATCATAAACAGTGGTGAGGTGCAACAAGTTATACCTTTAGTTGTTGCTCCTAATGATTCAGGAACTGCTCAACATCATCAGCAAGCATTTTTAGTTACACCGGTACCTCAACTATTGTCAAATGGAAACATTATTACCTCACAGAATCCCAATAATCATACAACATCAAATACATTTTCGTATCAATTAACAAATGCTGGTTATGTGATAAATGAACAAGGTAACATTGTTACTACAATGGCAAATGCACAACATCATACACCATACACATTCAATCGTATGTAATATATGTAAATATGTTTTTATAATTTTTTATACAATATGAAATTAACTATTAAAAAAAAGTTGTTAAAAGTAATTGTTAAGTATTTATTTATATTTGTAAACTATTATTATAATAGCATAAACATAAATTTCGATTCTTTTGTTAGGTTTTATTTATTTTAATGTAGTTTTTTCCTGTTTTCAAATTTGAGTTGTTTTAATCAGAGATTTATTGAATTTTCATTTTGATTTTCAGTTATATTTTGCAGCTTTTTTAGTTTTGAGTTGCCCATGACATAATTTTGTTTAGTGACGGGGTTGTGATTTTTTTTAACGTGATTCGAATCTCTGATTTTACGAAAACTTGCCAAATCATTTATGTGTAAATATATAATTTGAAGTATATTAATATTCATAATCTTTATTCAGATATTTTAGAAACATGATGATGAAAACAATTATGTTTATGCCTAATTTCAATTTTACTTTCCAAATACCTCTTGTAAAATTCAAAGTTTTTGAAATTTTTAATTAACGTTGGTTGAATAAATTACATTTTCTAATAAGATACTTTTTTACTTGCCCTATAACATGTTTGTTCCACAACTTACTGGAACAACTATATTACCAATAATGAAAAGAAAAAACTATTGATGAAAGAGCACATCTGTTACACAATGTTATTTTGTGAAGAGCTATTGTCGTTAAAAGATGATTTTTATTTTTTAGATTGTGTATTTGTAAATGTATATATCTTTCATAAATATATATTTCCAAGTTATTTTGTTTACCTTTATATAATTAATAATACAAGACATATAATTTTATACTGTAGTTTAATATATTGCTATATATTCCCAATTATAGAGCGTTATCTTAGGATCATTTGAGAGGGTATTCCTGCTAAATTTATTTTTCCAACTTTAATTGTGTAAGGGGTAAATTAGGTCCAGTCGACCTCAACTGATCCTAATATGAAATGAATAATTAATTAGTGAACATTTATAAAAATGACAAATATCAGTTGACTCAACAATGATGCCGTTTGACTAAATAAGAATTAAAGGAAGATATCGCTAACTTATTGCACAATGTGTTATAAATACATTGATGTAACTACCAAAACAACAAAAAATTGAAATAATGCTAGCTTGCTTGAAATGTGTTATATGGTCATTGATTCATATGAATCTTTTCTGGGACTTTTTTTTAAATGCTGAATGTTCAAAAAAAATAAATATCAGGATGTGATATTTTGTGTGTCAAATTAATAAAGAATGTGTCAACACGGGACCTGTAGGAAATATTTTAAACAAAAGTACTGAATTTAAATTAAATTATTATTATTATTATTAGTATTAACTAACAATGCTTATATAAACATAATGTTTCAAGTAACGCAACAACTGTTGCAAAATATTCTGTTTCAATATGCATTACTTAAAAACATTAATATTAGTTAGCGGGATATTTTAAATTACAAATAAATGGTTACCATGGCAATGCAACATATGATTCACCACGCCCTCAATTTTTATTTATTTTATTTTCACTTAAAATATAGGTACTACAAATAATATAAATGTTTAGTAGTTATTTTAATTTTATTTAAAGTGTAATTTGAATTTTCAATGTAAACATAAAAATTATATTCATTTTTACATTTGTGTTATATGAAACCCTGTGGACTGAGAACGCATGCTCAGGTATAATATGACTCTTGGTTATCGTGATTCGATAAATAGTTTCGTGAGTTGTTGAAAATGGGTAGTTGGTAGACTTTTTTGGGTATTTTGCAGCTAGTTGTAGTAGTTAAAAACGTTAATTTTGTTGAACATATGTGTTTGTTTGTGTGCGTTGGGTTGTCATTTCTTCAGTTTATGTTAGAAATGACGTTGACCCGGTACTTAACTGTAATGGCGTTGGATATGGTAGCCGCATAGCCAATTGGTCATGACATTTTGTATAAGATTAAGTTAATTTTTATTACTCCGAAAACTTAAATCAACACCATAAACTACATAGTATTGGATTCTGAGGATAAAACAACATAAGGGTGATGTATAAATGTGTAAACTTAGTGCAAACTGGTCTGCAAAATACTGTGATACTAACAAAATGTGATATTTAACGTACAATGTGGTTTCGTTTAATTGATAAACTGTTGTTAAAGTGATTAATTAATATTAAACAATCTTATATCGTGAAGATTAAGGTCTACACAACTAGGATTTATTTTTTAAGGTAAATAATTGACACATTATCTTTTAAGTATTTGCTATATTTTAGAGTTTATTCTTAAAACTGGAAAATTATGTATTTTATTTATTTCTATATAAGCTATTGTCACATATTTTTATGTTATTTTATACTTTTTTTTTTTAGTTTGACACCAAGTGGTTTTGAGGTTAAAATATGTGTAATGGATTAATCTCCTTGTACAGTTTTAGACATTACAAAATAAACAATATTATGGTTTCATATGCAGAAATATTACGTACATATGCTAGAACTCCATACATTAGAACAAATATTAAATGAACTATATTGTCCAATAATGGATTATATTTTATCTTGTGCAGCCTCTTATAGCAGTATATACATATGATTGGTAATGAATTAATTACTTTTTATCTTATCATGAAGTCAAATATACTAATTCAGAACTTATCATATTTGCTTTCTAAGTGCACTGTTTAGTTTCTAAATTTATCGTAAATATTCTTTATATACACATCGGCGGTGGTAGTTATGTAACTTCTAACAAAATTTATTTTGCACAAAATGAACTTGCAAAACATGTATTTACAGCTTCACCTTTCATTTACTTATAACATATTTAATTATTATATATTTTGCACATATTGATTATATATGTAATATATAGTATATGAAAACTATACATACTTGCATACATTAACGTTTACTTACATACATACAAATATTTCCAGACAATATTGTTTAATTAGGCGTTGACAATTTTTTATATAAAGTATTCTGAAATTTTGTAAAAGCCAAATTATTAATATACTTTCTGCTCCGAGTAAGTCACAGGGTAGGTTAAATGTTTTTCATTAGTATGATGTCTTTGTGTCCTGCTCTATTTTATTCTAGTAGTATTTGGAATAATACAAACGGAAAAGCCTGTATTTCTTTCTTAACATCTGTCAAAGATGTGTCCCGCACGTTACAATAAAGTACATTTTACTAGCTGTATTTGGTGGAAGAACATATCCTGCATGTAATCTAACTTAGAAACACGTTATGGTCTAAAACTACAAATCCATGCAATTTTTTTTATCTACATCATTTTTATGTGAATATTTTATGTATTTGTAAAATTAAATGGTGTATTTTTTAATTGTAATTATGCTTTAATCATTAATTTTTATAGATAACTATATGTTGATGCCCATCTGTTACTAAATATCTGTTAAGAGATTATCTCATGATGGTAATCCTTCAAATATCTACATTTGCTTTTATTATAAAACAGACATTTATTAGCAACTCTTACAACTTACAACAAAAAATTAGAAATCTATTTTTTATATATATTTTTTTTTTCATATTTTCAATGGTCATTTACATTTACAATTAGAAATATTTGATAATTGTGTACTCGCATTTTTCTATTTCGTAGAATTCCTAATATGACTCAAAATCAGTGAACATATTTTCGAAATCAGCATGACTGAATTATTAATAATTTGAAGTAATAAGATAACAAAAAATAAGTTTGCAATTTTATGACTTGTATTTTACTCTTATGTTTGTTTTATTGAACAGCATCTACAGCAATATATTTTTAAATCCAGTATTTATGATTTAATGTTATTTGCAAAGTGACAATACAAGAATTATTAAATTGTCAATAGTGATATGTAAACACCTTAATCATAATATAAACAAAGAATGGTTGCACATTGTTCCTGTTTTTGTTGTTTCTTCATTATTCTACATAAATAAGTTTTCACATTGTTTGTATTAAAGTAGGAAAAGGTGGTTCATTTTACATTACATCACCAATAGTTTATGGTGAATACATCATTTTTTGATGAATTTAAAAGTATAAAAGAGTACAAGAGTGGGAATCCAAGGGGACGAAATATGAGCAAGGCTGACTCAACATAATATATTTACTAAACTATGTGTAATTTTCTTTGCTATACCCATTTTGTTATACCCATGTTGTCAATGTTTCAGTGTGAAAAAGCCTTATGAGTAAAAAATAAAGTATTTCGTACTTTGCTACTTTTTATACAGCTTTTCATTGTACACATTTTTTGTATTTGTATATGTAGTTTTCTTAATAGAACACTAATTATAATTTTCCTTTAGGCCGTGACGAATCAAAATTGAATAAAGAACCATGGATCAAAAGAAGAATTCCAAACGTCATGGTAAGTTATTAAATTCTGATTTTAGAAATATACTTTGTGGAGCTTCTTAAATTCAATTATTAAGTTAATCATAGGTAATTAGTAATATTAATAAGGTATTTTAATATTTTATTCTCAGGATCCATCCTTGTTTGGAGTAATAAAAAAAAAAAAAAGACCTTTATTTGGCATCTCGTATATACATTTACTTTCCGATTTTTTCCTTAACTACTTTTAATAACTCCTCTCCCTTCCCCGTCTCGCTGAAGCAGATTCTCCATTTTTTACCCCTACTCCTCACCTCCTTGTCCCATCCTCCATCGCACTCCACCATCCAGT
>JAFFZR010005595.1:0-19291 GCA_018397195.1 Lethrus apterus
ACATTTTTTTATATTGAATAAATACTGTACTCTGTCTCTGTTTTGTTTATTTATTACAAATAAAAAAATTATATAGTTAACTACTTATAAAAACATAAGGTACCTACTGGCACTCGAAAAAAGTTGCATTTCAATTTACTTTAATTTTGGCACTTTGATAAAATCCTATTTGCCATCCCTGGAATAGACAGACCATATTTGCTAATTAGCTATTACGCCCACTAAAGAAACATGCATATTGCGTCAACTTCTAGTTATATAATATGCACAAAGGTGACGCGCGTGTGCGGTTTCTGCGGCACAGTTTCGTAAAGTTGTAAAATTATCGCCGTTAAAATTATCGCCGTTAAAATTATCGGAAAACTTTGCAAGTAAAGCTCAGCAAGAGATGAAGGTCATCGGAACAGTTTTGAACTTTTAACAAGTACTATTTTCAGTTTTGTAATTTTACCATTTCTGAGCCAGCAACTTTCCTTCATAGATGGATTAAATAAATATATCGATCTAGTTTAATAAATAAAATAAAAAAATAAAAAATATATGTAAATAAGACCCCAGATGCATCAAAACACGCGCGTGGAAATTAATACAATCCGACGCGCTCAGTGAATTAAATTAACATAAAGCGCATAAACACATTCATTTAAGACGAGGAAGGGGTCCATGCACCGAGATAGCGCGCCGTGTGCACACAAACAATCCAACAGAGATTCCAACCACTGTGCACTGTAGATATTCACGCCGTTGTAACCCGAATGGAGACGCAGGAAGTTATGTCGTGTTCCACAGCGATGATGCGCGAAAACAACGTCTATCTATTATTATAGATAAGTCATATTATCTCCATCATTAGATATCAAAGAAATACAGTTTAAATTAAAAATATAATTTTTAAATTTTACAATAAATGCAATTCAGAAATCTTCAATACGTCGAAAATGTAAGAGCCGATATTCTGGAGTGTATAGATTAGCTCATTAGTATGTGGAACGTCTAGAAACCAATTTAAAGTCAGCAGAAGCACTTCGCGTTCCCACATACACGCTAGTTTTCAATTCCTTGTGTGAATATATTGTGTAATAGTAGCGTTCAAGGATGCTGGGGAATACAGATCGATGGAAACTGCCAGTGACAATTTCGAAACGAAGTACTGATAAAAGGAAAGAAAATGTAAGAATGTGTTCGGGTTTGCGGTTTGCGTATTGAAAAATAAAATTTTATTGGTGTAATTATTTTGTATTGTATAAAAGCACAAAATAACAGTAAATTTACACTAATAGTTTAAAATATTTTTCTAATACTCTGTCGGTGCGAATGTCGAAGTTATTTTCAATGCCTGGAATTCGTTTCTTAACGCTTTTTGTTACGACTTTTCAGTTCAAGTCTCGCTATTTTCCTTGAATTTTTCTTTTTATTTTTAGTTATTTATACCATTATTTCAATGAGAAGTGGAAAATCTAGTTCAAATAACTTGGTTTGATGGACATATTGCAAATCTCTGCAAGAAAATTCCAAAATAAATGTATTTATTAGCATTGCAACTAAAGAACATTCCAAATGAGGAAACCTCCATGCAAAATATGTATAGTAAGGTGACCAACCGTTTTTTTACGATTTTTGTCATCATCTCTTAGATTTCGACCAAAATCACATCCTAAGTCAAGTTGGCCGTGCTGATCACGATTATGATGTTAGTTTTAATTGGTGAGTTACTATTCGTCCGTTAAAGACCAACATTTGGGGAAAAGTTGCCCAACAGTTGGCTGGAAGACCAGTAGTTCGGGATATAAACATGCTAGGATGGCGGGACTCGGTCCATTGAATTTGTGATATTTTTTTTTACAAATGATGTCCATTTGATCAAATTCCTGGAGATTAGGTTTTTGTCAAAAATTGCCACATGAACACACTGGAAAATGAAAAATGGAAAACAACCGTGACTTATTGATCGATGAAAGAGGTAATGCTAAGGTGGGACTCAACTCAACTACTGTTTTGAATAGTGTCGGGATCAATTTCAATGCCACTCAATAGGAAATGATAAATTTTAGAAAAGGAAGGTGATTTTGGTAATGTTATATTATTTATACTAAGCATAAATTTTATTGCCTTCGTCAAAATTAAAAAGGAAATTCATAATTATAACCATTAACATTACGAAAAGAAAATCCATCACGTAAACCACAATCCTCGACGTTAAACGGAGTATTCATAAGTCAGGATCGCTTAATCAAACTTCACTCTATTGTTAGTATTGGAATCGCATAGTTGGAATTTAAATTGAGATCCAGCGTGTACACGAGGCAGGGATGGATTGGGTTCGCATTACGTCGGGCCATTTTATATCTGTAATTTCTTGGCCCGGCACGAATTTAAATCGTGCGGATCTCAAACACACGGCATCGCAATCTACAATACAATTTGTTTCACGCAGAAACGACGTTCAAAGCGATTAGTAACGTTTACTCGGGCATTTCTATTCAGCGTATTGATAACACGTTTAGCGGCGAATGGGGGAGTTTAGATCGTATCAAATGCACAATATCATAATTTAGATTGCATGTGCAAGGGACAATTTCCATTTGTATTGTTTTCGCAGTGGAGGTCGGAATGCGATTGCTTTCAGTTTTCAGCTTCTCTTGAAATCGTTCCAATTGTATTTTTTTGCGCGTTTAACAATCAAAAGTCCTATGTAGCAGATGAACAAACAAAATAAACAACAGTCGGAAAATTTATCTTTGTCATAATTTTAATGGTTTAAGAATTTTTTTGTTGTACAAAATCCATTATTTTTACAAGGGAAATACGTTATATAGATTTGTTTCAAAATACCCTCTTTGTAATGCTATAATTTATATGAAAGTCTGCGGTAGGCCGATAAGGAAAATATATGTTGTAATGTCCGTACGTTAAGATTTCGATAAAAAGTCGACGAGGGATGTAGATAAGGGAATTCCGCAATACGCGACCCCAACTTTCCTCTTTAAAAGATGTCTACGTTGGGATTTTCGTACACGGCCTTAAGTCAGAAATCTTGTTAATATTTAATGCGGGCGAGAAGAAAAGTAAAATTGAGATCCGTTGCGCCAAAACGATTATGTCCGGAAAGGGTAATTTATTATACAACCTGTGCGGAAAAGTGTACACCAGTTTAATTTTATGGTCGATGTTTCTGAGAGAGCAATGATATTTTGTAAAGTTCGTAATGCCGAAAATTGTATGCGAGTTTCATTTTATGGTGTGATGAGCTTGAGAGTGGAACGATATTTTGTTCGAGTTTGTGTAGATAAACCTAAATGGAAATGGCGTATTTGGCAAATTAATCGTGAAAAAAAAATGTTTGCTGAAAGGTTAGACAATTCTAGTTATTAATTAACTCAAGCATTAGTAGAAAAAAATGGACAATTTTTTGTCTATATTTCGAAGTGTTTTGTACACAATTTTCATCATAAAATCAATACAACAAATTTAAATTGAAAATCGAAATTCCAAATTGTTGGTGTTCATGTCTATTTAACCTAAATCACACTACACTGTATATTTGTACTCAAAGAACCTCAAACGTACGTACATAAACACACACGCAAAGTTTAATGTGACTAGTACTCTGTACTTACTACTCAGTCCGTTACGGTGGTCGTTTTCAAACTTTGCAATTCATATTCTCCTTTACAACGTAATTATCCCGAGATTATATACAGCTAGTTTGCTGTTTATGCAGAATTCGGTCTATTCATGGATGTTACAATGCAACCTCATTTCGTTTCATGGAGGGCATTAATTTCGGCAAGTTTGCATGAAAGATCGCTTTATGTGCCACAACAAAATACGTTTGCTGTGCGGAGCGAGCTTTTGAATGTGCTACGTCCATCAAAATTTCACACGGGCGCGCTCCGACACTCGACGCAACAATGCGACGATTAGACATTAATCATTGTTTGCTCTCAGTTCTTTAAACTCAATTCAGCGTGGAATTTCACGTGAACATATTTTACTACGTTTGTAGGGAAAAATCGTGTCACATAATTATATAAATCATTAATTAAATTTGAGCTTTTCCTTAATAAATCGAAAAAAAATCTTCGAATAGTCCCCCAAGATCTCTTGGTTTCTTTCCACCATAAATTCTCCCTAATATCCAGCGTATTCTCTTCCTCCTTCTTCCAAAGTTCGCATCACTGGTTTTATAATGGTTTGGTGTATTTTTTCTTTAATTTCTCTAGACACTGATTTAGAGAAGACTTTTATCATCTCTTTTGCGAGACGTTCTTCTATTTCTATATTTTCAATATTATTAGAAAGTGAAAAAAAAATGCCAAGTACCTAAAGAATAAATACGTATTATAGTGTACGCGTTTGTTATTCCCAATTTTTCGTCGAATACGCAATCACGACAGATCTTTAAAGCCGCATTTACTTACAATTTCGTAACAATAAACTTAGAATCAAATTTAAATATTTATGAGTTATCATTCCATGGCTTTCGGTGCTGTATTGATTTATATGTAAATCGACTTTTAGGCGTGGTCCGTATTATTGTTAACGTATATTCGAGGTTAATTTTTCGAGACTTCAATTACTTAAAAAGACATTCCGGTCGCGATGCATGAAAGCCGATTTATTAAAATTATAATACCCAGCTTGATTACAAATAAGCCGGGCATGACAGCGAAACGAAACCACCACACACACACCCAGTGACTTGTGCATTTTAAAAAAGCTAGCTGAGCGATAACGTCAGTCCACCGCCACACGGACAAATTACGTACACTAGATTGTGTCCGATACGGACAATGAAACGAAATTTATACCTAATTAGATGCGATAAACTTTGCCAGTCGGTATGGCAAAGTTTTTGTGCAAAAGCACACAGTGTAATAGCGAAGCCGTCCAACTTATCGATTTACAAAGAGTTTATTATGAGCATGCAGACAATTCTATATTGAGAAATAAATATTTTAAAGGTTGCTTTAATAACTTTCTGGTGAAACGAATAAAAGATCCACGTTTCAAGTTTTGTGATTAAAATTCACGTCTACTTAGCATACCAGATCTAGTGTAATTCTAGAAGTAGGGAAGTAGTTACGTTAAAAAAAATTAAACTTGGGACAAACATAAATTAGTCGTTTCGTAGACAAGTCCAAGTCGAAGTCGAAAATTCAGTACATATTTCAAATCAAGATCAATCTTCAATTTACATTTTAATTGATTCAATTATTAAATAAATTACTAATTAAAAGTACAATTGAAATTGATCGTTCGAAATGAAATTAAATCCAACTCGAACGAGTAATTATCCACTCACAACATTACCCAATATATTTTGATTAACTTTGGCGCGATGCACGATATTTGTACCATTTATCGTTCGGACGGACCACAGTTTAATCCTTTGTCGTGTGATCAAATAATTTCTCGGAGGTTCGCATTTACAACTTTGTCATTTTTTTCGCATCATCTATTAACATTTTTTTTTATTATTATTAATTTACATGGATTTTAAATTCAGAATTTGCATTTATTAATTAATAATCTTTCAGTGATGAAGAATAACGCCAAATTTACGAATGATGTTAATATTTTATCAGTATAACATTTTGTTATTATTTTTCAAAATTAAAGATAACAAAAATTGAATAAGTGATCAATAAAATTTGTGTTGAACAGTTATGATGAGTAAGAAAACTCAATAAAAAATCCTTCATTATTCATTATTAAATAAACGAACCAAAATTGCATTTTCGATCGAAAGCTTTTAATACAACGTTTTTCGCTGGAGAGCTTTCAATTTTTTGCGTTACGAACAATTATCCAATGCGGAATATCAGTGATAAATTTATACGAACGTCGAAAATAAATTCGCCGGATCATCAGGCCTCGAAAAATCACTTCGCGAAGGAAAAGACCTATTCGACAAAACATCCATTTTCGCGATATGTGGGTCGTTGATGGAGCGAACCGCGAAGAGTGCTTACTCGTATTTATTGTTGAACTGCATATCTGGCAGCGACGCGTCACCACAATAAATTTTCACATAATCGAGCCACATGTTGTGCAACTCGATACGACACTGATGACTTCTTGATTACCCCAATTTCTTATACGTCTGCTCTGCACGCATATGCACAAACAACTTACACAAGTGCACACGTAACTTCTATTGACAACGTTTATCGCATCAAATGATTAATTAATAATGCGATGAAAATGGCGCAAAACAACGCCGTTATTGTTTGGATTGCTTAATTAATTTGCATAATTATTTATCCGGTAATTGTCACGAATGATTAGAAAGTTTTCGTCGTAGCATAGTTTCATTATTTTGAAAATCTTTTGAACAACAAATATCAATCGATTAGAATCTTTTTTAAATCGAGCAATCAACATGTTCAATTTTTGACTGTTTGAAAATATTTTTCTTCAGTTCTCAAAAAAGTGTTAGCCTTTATTTTTCACCACCTTTAATTCTTAGATTTTGCATAGAATTTAAATATTTCCGAAATTTTATACTTACACCTTTTATTTCCGTTATTTTCAACATTTTGCTTAATGCGGTTCAATTATTGACTTTTTTCTTTTTTAATGTAGTTTTTATTCCAAAAATTATTTGCGTCAGTATTTAAAAAAATTGTTTTCTAATGAAGAACAGATTAAAATAAAAAAAAATTCATTTTCAGAAATTTTTATTTATTCATTTGATAATATGATTTGAAAGTAAAATTGCCCCAAATTGTAGTTGGGGTGATCCATTATACAATATTCACAAATATTTATTTTGTGGTGCACATGAATTAAAATTTTATTTAAAGTGCTTAAGTGATTTTAATTAATTAACATTAAAAAAAAGTTATGTTACAATTTTTTTTCCTTGTTACTCTATAGACAACATTCAGTGGGTTACATCAGTGCTTCACACGTGTGCAACTATTTATACCATTTATAAATTTAAAATTGAATAATCACTATAATATATGAAACGATTAAATTTAAGATAACGTATAACATGCTGTAATCCAAAACAAAAAATCCAGCAGCTGAAAATCGTATGTCTTGTGTAGTCGATTTTTTGGCAAAAAGCAATAAATCTTCTTTTAAATATTGGTCTTCAAGCGAATTGCCCAACTTGTGTATGAATTTGAAACAAACTCCGGACATATTCCGTGCTTCGCTTATGGTGGTATCGCAAGCGGAGCTGATAATAATCATTAGAATCTAAACAGTTAGTTGTTTAAAAATGGTAGAAGATTAGAAATAAAATTTTCAACTTACCAGCAGATTTAAATAAGATATCCCACTTATTACTGCAATCCTAATATAGTCTGGTCCATAATCAGCCTGTGTGATTCTATAGAAAAAACTAATACAGCCAATTACAATCATCAAGCTCATAAATAACAAACTACAACCGAATACTTGATTGAAAGATGATATTAATTTGCAGCAGATATTGTAGAGTTTGCTCAACTTGTACAAACTTTTTAATCGTCCGTCGTTCTTTTTAGTCACATTTTCGATTTCAAGCTGCATTTCTCTGTTCATTAATTTATTTATTGTTTGTAAGTTACACTTGATTGTTAAAATTAAATTGCACATCAAATTAATCGATATTTGAATGTAATATATATCGAAAATTACACATATGTACGTTAGAAATTTTAGCCAATTGGTCATAGTGAAAAAATATCCTATAATAGCTGGTAGCATCATCATTTGTAAAAATGCAAATTTAACGTATAAATAAAGTTTGTTTTGTGATTGACATTTAATCAGTTTGGTTAATTCTCCATCCAAATAAATTGATTCGTTGAAAAAATCGACGTATTTTTTATAATTGTATAGATTCGTACTTAATACAGTTGTCACAATCATCAAATGGTACAAGATTAAAATTAATGAATCCATCAACACAGTCGTGAAATTCATTGTTGAATATTCTAATATTTTAAGAGTTTCAAAGATAAAAGACACTGTTGGTAAAATTAGCAACGACAGTCCGTAGAATCTTCGTAATTTAGTCAACACATATTTGTTTAATTTTACGTCGTACATTGGTGATATCCCGAATAATTCGGTGATATAAGACAAAACACCAAAATACAAAATATTACTCTTACGATTACCATTCTTAAACACGTCTAACAAATTCATTGTGTTTGAGCAGACTGAAGGAATTCACGACAATAATAAAGAATATATAATGGACTCCTCGATATACATTTACTAATTAAAGTCAATGTTAAGCAATTTCATTTGGAGTAATATTAATATGCCATTAAATTGTCGATACGATCACAACGCAGCAATTTGAAATATTAGTTTTTTTTATGTAGTATAAGAAAGTCTCGAACAAAATAACATGCAAATGTAACCAATTTCTTAAATTAGATGATTTAGGAAATGTTTCGATAAACCAACCACAATGAGTCACTTTTAATTGAAGAAATGTCAATTCTTAGAGCCAGTTTAACGATCCAGTACCACAATTTTCGTATACTCAACTTGTTAACTTTCAAAAAGCAAAAACGAAAGAAAAAGAATATCCGGTAGCATAGTTTCATTATTTTGAAAATGTTTTATTATTTGAGAGAAAGTACTAAAGCAAGACGATAAAAAACGTTAAATTTCCTTCAATCCCACGACTTTTAAAATTTATCGAATCCATGCAATCCTATCTAACCTAGCCTGACACCCAAACTCTTAGAATATTCCGAGACCAACTCTGATTACGTATTTACGAGCACGTAAAGAAAACACACAACGCGAAACTTCCGGATTGAATAACCCGGATTTAATCCTTTAAGTTTGTTCTCTTTATTATTTTTCTTCGTTTTTCCATCGTTATGATGGAGGCGGCGTAAAGGAGGTGCATAGTAAATTATATCGCTGTTTACTCTACGCCGAGCTAGTTCCGTTTTTTAGCGAAACACGTGAAAATTATAATGTTGTTTTAATTGGAAAGTTCGCGACTACTACTTTAACGCCAGAAAATGTGTATTAAAACGCCGACGATGAAATATAAATGTGACGACGGTCAGTTTCCTGACCGAAATACGTATGTTAATTTTAAAATTTTTAAAGCAATTAAGTTGAAAAATGTTGTTACAAAAATGTCACCGCATATTTGAATGTTTCTCAACATGATTAAAATAATTCTTGTCCCAGAAGCATTATAGAAATGTCCACACTTCAATAAAATAACATTTGCGAACACATTTAATTTTCAAGATGAAACAACTCATCCCATTATGTGCTGTGAAGGGGTGGCTAAGTGCAACGGTAGTGACTCGCGTGGCACTCCACCTGTTAATTTTTTAATTACGTTACAGTTTTAATGTAAAAAGATGAACAACAATTATTTCGCATTTTCTAGCATACTGAAAGCTCAAAAAATAGAAAAATCACTTACTTGAAATGTAGAGATTGCTTGTCGCGTTGTATAGATTGTGCATGATCGGTCTCAAGTTTTCGTAGGTGAGGGTCTGTAAATGATTCGAACGCAAATCCAAATTAGTGATGGCCGGCACCTCATCCAGAAGATTACCCGACAAGGCTTTCAAGCGATTGTTGCCGAGGTTCAGCTGTTTCAGATGCGTCAGACCGACGAAAGCGCGCTCCGAAATGAAGGTAATCTGATTCCATTCCAGCAGCAATTCCTGTCCGAGAAGTAAATTGAATTTAGCAAAATATTTTCTGTTATACGAAATATTTTTTATACATTGTTTAATAGTAAATATTAAGAATTATTACCAAGAAATGATGAGAAATAGAGAATTTTATTATGCAGGAAGGTCAACTTATTTCGGTTTCTTCTTATTAAACTTATTAAATGAGAGTATATGGCCATAGAGGCTCGCTTAAGCAGTATATCGATTTTAGAAAATGTCTGTGCTGGGGGGGTATAAAAACTTAACATGTTAAATTTTAAGTAAGGAAACTACATGCTTGAACAACGACAACTTGTTGATTGTAATTTTCTAAATAACTTTTATCGAAAGAAATACTTTAACTCAAAAATAAATAAATTAGATTTCTAAAATTAATTAATTTCTTAAACAATGTTTTGGTGTTCACTTCCCCATATTATTTAATATACCATGTACATGAATACATGAATACTTAAATTAAACGAAAACAAAAAAGACGAATTATTTTTTGTTTATATTTACATTTCACGGGACAAATTAAACATTATTAAAAGCTTATAATGGCTTCATATGAATGTGAATATGATTGTTATACTGTTTACATTTAGTATGTAATTAATATATCAATATCCATTAGCTAATGTTATTCAAATATCATCGGCAATTTGTTGTTAGTGTCAAATTTTTTCTTGCATAAACTTTAATTAATTTTGTAAAATATTTAGAGGAAAATTCAAATATACAAAGTTTTTTTTCGATAATATCATAGTTTGCTGTTAGATCCGTATTGTACATGCATAAATGCTCTCCATTTCTTCCTATCTGGCGCAAGCGTCTTGCCTATTCTGTCGTCATCTCTCTTCTTTGCAATATTTGCTGAATGCTATCGTCTCCTTTCTTGAACCTTTGCCTTTCTTTACCCGTCTATTCTTGTCCATCCTCAAGATGTGCCCGTATCATCTCATCTGGCATTTTTCTATTCTTTCAGATACCGATTCTTCCAGACTGTAATATTTTTAATTCTATAAATCCTTGATATTCCTAGATTCGCCCTTAGGTATTTGCAGGCTCTGAATTTTACTTTTGCATCTGTTAGTCAACATAAGTGCCTCATTCCATAACTTCAAAGTTAGTTTTGAAAACTGTACTTCTAAAACTTCGATGTTTGATTCCCCTGTGGAATTGTCAGGGGAGAACGTAAGGTTTATTTACAAAATAAACTAGCTTATTCCCATTGAAATTATTTAAAACAAGCGTTTATTTATTTTATGTTTATTAAAATAAATATATTAATAAAAATACAAGACGACATCAGATTCGACGAGGTCTGAGATAAATATCTCTGGTATAATTTTTTAATGGTCTTAAGCGATCTTCTCTTCACTGTTTTTATTTTTTTCTTCTTCTATACAAACGTATCATTTATTATCTGATCAATTTGTTGAAGTATTGAAAGTCATTTAAAACTACACCACAATTACAAATAGAACTTTGAAATTGGTGTCGAGAACAGTCGATATTTTCCATACCGTCTTACTAATTCTCGTGGACTTTTGGCGGAACATAATTGGTATCGAAAAGGCTTTAGATTGAAAATCAATAATTCTTTTTTATTGACAAGTCACAACATTGTAGCGCGCGTCGCGTCCAACTTCAAAAGATGTCACTTGAATATTTGAAACGTAGGTCTGGTTAAATGACACGACATCCCTAATCCATTTAAAATTTTACGATCGGAAAATAAATAAATATTTAAATGGATGTCGTAACTCGTACCGTGTGAAAATTTGTTATTATGTAGTTTTATAAAGTTCGATAACTCTAAAGTTGTTTTGATGTTACTTTCATCGTTGGGCGTATGAGAATAAACTATAGTGAATCTTTAACATTATTTTGATTCCTTTACTATTTTGAAAAATCTTTTAAAATTTGTATTTTCAACCGGCAATTCTAAACATGTTCTCCAGGCAAATTAAATTAATCAGTGTTAATCAACGATGCCTTTAAATTACATATCAGTTGTTCTGATGAGTTTCAATTACAAAGGCATTGTACTTATTAATTAAAGACGTTTCCAATAAATTCCCACCGAACATCAAGAACCCTTATAAATGTTGCCTCCTTAATTAATCGCCTGTATCTTTGTATCCATAGCGAATACGTTTTCGAGATAATTCTAAACAGTCTCGCAGATAGCGTCGACGTTAATCCAATCAAGCGAAAATTGCGTCAAAGGCGCCTTAAACGCATAAACAAGTTGTCACGCCTGACAGTATATCATATCACGAATTGCATTTCATATTTAATTATTTGTAATTACAGGAATTAACAATTACAGTTGTTAACTGATATGTGAGATGAATAACTTTACTAATTCGTTATAGATTCGCGGAAAATTAAATTAACGTGATAGGATGTGATATTTAAAATAAAATTACTCCAATTTCATGCTGAGTGATTCCATCAACTTACATAATTAAATACACGATAGCAGCAATCCGGTCTCATGCATATAATAATGTCGCATCTAGGGAATTACACATGCAGAGAATAATTTTACTTGCACTGATATTGCAGGAGTCAGTAACTCCTTGTTAAAGCGAAATGAACCGCACAGGACCAAACTTACATAGTTTATGGCTTATGCTTGTCTGCTTGCGGTTGAAATTAACCGACGACCGACATGGAGGAAATTGAAAATCTCCAGACTGCTCAAATATTATTCGATGCACTGTTTGCATTTACGATAAGGTAATTCCGTAAAATTCGTCAAAATTCGTAAAATTCCTCGAAAAATAAATTCATCCTAGTAATTTGTTTGAAAATGCATCGTGGAAACCACAAAAATGCATGCAAATTTCTCCATTACAACTACGTGATAAGTTTCTTAGATACGACGTTAAAATTCCATTTACAAAGTCATACAATGGCACCTCCGAGAGTGCCGTAAAGTGTGTCGTGGTGGCAATAATATATCGCCTCGCGTAAAATTGTCGTTTGTAGGCTTGAGTGAAAAAATGTTGAAAAATTGAAAAAAATTTAAATACTTACTTCTAAAACCCAAAGTTCCGCAAACGTCATATCTCCAAGATAAGTGATAGAATTATTGTTAAGGTCCAGTCGTTTGAGTTCACTCAATCCCGTAAACATGTCCTTCGACAACACACTAATGTAGTTCGATGACATCTCCAAATCCAACAAATGCGTCAGATGCCTAAACGTCGTTTCCTGTATGATACTCAAATTATTTTGTGTGATGTAAAATTTTTGCAAACTGGGCAAGTCGACGAAAACGTTCCTGTTCAACTCGGAAATTCGGTTTTCATCCAGACTCAACTCGACGAGATTGGGCAAATGGGCAAACGAACAATTGCTCAAACTGACGATCTGATTGCGCGTCAACTTCAATTCTTGTAAATGTGTCAGATTGGCGAAAGCGTACGGTGGGATTTCGTTAATCGAACCGTACGTAACCTCGAAAGTTTTCAACTTTGTCAAATGTGTCAACGCCCTCGTGGGTATAAACGTGATCAAACCACCGGATCGCACCATGACATTCATATCCTCAATCAACGGTATCATTGAAAACGATTCCCATATTCTGTAATCTTTTGTTAAATCCTTGGTAAAAACCAAACATTCGATTTTGGTCGCGTTGTGCGGATCGTTGTCGGGTCGACAGAAACAACTAACCGGTCCACTAACTACGTCATGTTTGCACGGATTATTCACCGAATAAGACCTGTGACGATCTTTTTTACGATCTTTATCCTTTCTACTTCCTTGAGTAAAATTCACGGAAAAAATGCCAGTGAGCAGCAAAAAAGTCAGTAATTTCATTTTGCCCAATTAATCTGCAAGAAGAAACAAAAACAAATTAGAAAAATGCACACAATTTCGATTCGAAAAAAATCCGTAATAAATAAATCCTAAATTATCGTTTTATCTGTTAGAGCGGTTCGTATCGTTTTAATTAATGAACAACGCTTTTATTGCATGCACATAAATATTTCGTGAAGGCTATTGTTGTAAAAGTTCGTTGTAGATTTTCATCATTATTTTATTACTTCGTTTTTAAATGTGTGTTATTCGACACATTTTATTATCACGAAATCGATGTATATATCCATTGTTTGTGTTCTTTTATTCACAAACGATTTTATATTTATAAGTACGTAAATGATGTTTTATTGTTTCTTTTCATGAATCAAATCAATAAAGGCACGCAATGTAAACACACAAAATTTATTTTCTAAATTTTATTTTCAGAATATTAATTTGAAAAATAATCATTTTGTTTTGTCAGATCGATGGCCTTTCATTATATTTTGTTAATTTCATTTAAATTATTTAAAAATTCCCAATTATATATTTTTACGTCTGGGATTTTATGGACGTACATTATGGTATTTGTAAAGAAATGTGTATATAAATTATCGATAAAAAATCGCTGCACTTTTAATGTACTTTTAATTAAAAAAAAAAGAAACATGACATAAAAAGTAAAATGAAACAAATAAAAAAACAATAGCAAGTTCTAGCCCCCACGTTGGGCGCCAAATTATTCAATAAAATTTATGGAACAAATTTTTTTGAAAATGTTTTTGACTGTTTTATAAAACTCTTCAGTAATCGATTTTAAAACATTTTCCAGAAGAAAATTCTTTAATGAACGTTTCGACATCCATAAACTAAACATAATCAACACTTTCCATGTTTCCATTTGTATAAATTAACAATGTGAACATTTGAAATGTACAACTTCCTCAAAGCGTTACATGTAAATGAGGTGTTTTCTTTCTAGCGTCGTAATACAAACGCGTTGTTGTGGAAAAATATTAGGTATGGCGTTTACGATGGGATAGGAGTTGTTGTGCAACGTCGCTCGGAGTTCATTTCCTGCAGGAACTAAATCTAAATGTCGCAGTTACGCGTTTGTGTGAAAATGCAAAGTTACACGATTAGGAAAACGTCTGCGGAAAAGAAATAATGGCCTCGCATAAAATGTAAATACATAATTTATCTGAAAATGACCGTGGAGCACGAAACCTTGTCTGAATTAATAAATGACACAATTTGTCATCGTAATTGATAGTTTTATTCCATCACAATTTTTATAATTTTAAAATTCGCTTCGAACGAATCGTTCATATTCGAGTGTGCGACCTTCCCCATAAATATCTCCGTCAAGATTTCTTTTCTCATCAAAATTTTATGTGGAGCTGACCGAAGGTTTCTTGCGTAGATCGTCGAAAACGGCGTAAACGCGTCACTTTTAACTCAAATGGGACGATTCGTTTTTTTTAACGGCCCATAAAAAGAAATTTGCTTGCCAAATTTTCAATAAAAACGAAACTGTCCCCGGAACACCGACCTAAGGGTTTTTGTCCCGATTTGACATTTTTTCTTTTTATACTTTCGGCGCGCATTATCAGTTTGATAATCTATTAGTTAGATAATCTATTGAAATAAAATAAAGAAATAAACTCTGGAACAGAAAGAAAGATAACTAATAATAAAAAATAAAATTTTCACTTAAAGGTGCCGTTATCCTCATTTTGACTAATAAATAGAAAATAACTTCTTTTTGTTTTCAGTTATTATCAGTTATTTATATAAAAATGAATAATTCCTAAAATGAGCCTCTGTTATACAAAAGCTTTCAAACAATTTTCAGAATTTAGAAATTACTAAAAATTCCAAATATGTTTTGAATTATTTTGTAACTGCTTTAATTTCAGATTGGCTGGATTTAGGGATCTGATTAAATTCTTTAAGATTTTAAAAGACATTAAGTGTAATAATATCCATAGATTTTTCATTTTAATTTTAATTAAAATAATTAAATAATGAAACAGTGCCCGTATGCATTTGAATTAAAATCATTTAATAAATTAGTTAACAAAAGCGATAGCTCCAACAAAGCATAAAGCATCCAGGTTCAGTAGGAGCTTAATAAAGCATAATAATCGTCGTACACTACTTACACATACAATTTCATTACGAGAGTTTATCAAACGGTACTAAATCAATATCGCTTTGATTGTGTGTGCGTGACTGTTTCATTAACGATGAGTTCTGCAGCAGTAACGTGAACATTACAAAATTTAATTGAGACGCCCGCAAATGCCGTACAAGATTAACAAACGTCTTTTTTTTTGTTTAAATTAAGAAGGTAAAATAAATTATTTGTTGAATATTTCCATTAATTAAATAAATTTTCCATGGAAGCGTATGTCGTATACACGAATTTTACGATAAAGATTCGCAATTACCTGCACTATGTCGTTAAATTCTCACACTTAATCACAAGTATGTGCCAGCAGATTTCGTTCATTAATATTTATATTAATTTTTATATGCGGGCCGGTATATTTGGAAGAAATCTGTTGTGAATTGATCAATAATGTACCAATGAAGAAAATTGATTTTCTAGGAGGATGGGCAACTAAATTAAAAAATAGTTACACTAATAAATGCTCAGGATAATTGCGGAAAATTTTCTAATTAAGAATTTCTCAATTAAATAGCTGACCGACATTCCTCATCAAATCAACTTACGTTCCGCATTTTTGTAGCTTTTAATGCGAGCAAGTCATTCATCACCTCTTGTACACTAATTTCTATATGTTTGTCATTAATATTTCTTGTACGATTTGCAATTTTTCCTTTATTTTATTTTCAAACCCTTGACTCATTGATACTCTTGCTATTACTTACTTACTTACTAAGATATATTTTTATTTAATTAAACTTTGTAAAATTTACATCATTCGACGATTCAAAAAGGCATTTCGAAATAAAACTTCAATGAGGGTTTAAATACCGACGAAGAGTTAAATAGCCGTATTTCATTAAATAATCCGTTCGTAACTATCAATGGAAATTCATTTGAAAACGATACTTTGTAAGCCGGTTCTTTAAAGGCCGGTTCGACATAACGGACGTGAATAAACCGACCCGATCGAGTTTATATTGTCATAAAGTAGTTTACGAACGCTGTAAGCTCCGGTCATTGTGATGGACGGATACGTGCCTGTTAACTTCCGACGTTCGGACATAATCGAATTTTGAATTACACGGTTCGACTAATTTTCATTTTCAAAAATCGACGACAAAAAAAACTAGATAAAATTTTATGAAAAATAAATGGTCATCAAAATATTTAACATAATGTGAAGAGAGGGATTTCTCTAATAAAGTACGTCTATGTCGGTGTGTGTGTTTTGACGTTTTGCTCTTTTTACCGAATAATAAAACATGCGGAGCTTAACATCCCCGTATTTATAACGAGCAAAATGACTGTCACGTAAGCCCATGATCCCGTTAGGCTCAGACGAAGCCATGTTTTATTATTCAACTTTAATATTACGCCACCATTAAAATGATAAAATTATGCACCTCTTCGCTATTAATTTAAATCATCCCTATATTGTGTATTCTTTTTATTAGAAAAGTTTGCAAACATTTTAATGATTACTAAAGAATATACTCACGATGATTTATCGATGAAGCGAACAAATTCTTTCTAAATATCGTTCGCACACATTATTATCCGTTTCGAATTTCTTCGCGAAATCGAAATTTATAACGTACAGATTAAAATCGTAAATTTGTAAATATTTAATGCGAAATTAATTGAATATTTTAAACGGAAAATCGCAATAAAAACACGACGGATTTTCCGAGTGATGTTCAATTTGTCATTGTCCGCGGCTCTAATCAAACATATCCATAACGAAATTTGATAATGGCAATTGCTTTTGTTTCGCATCGAATAAATAAATTTGTCATTAATGTGCATAAGCTGTGTATATTACTTTCAATAAATAAATTGATAATAATAAATGCAATACAAGCATAAACGTAATCGATTTTATTAAATACCATACAATATTTTATTAATGTTTTATTTAAAAATTTACAAACAATTCCATACACAATAAATATGTTTTATACGAAACTACTAAACTATTCGAATCTGTAAATTTTAATGAATATTTGCCAATTGTGTGTTTTTCGAATCAATTCACAAAATCCGCATAACGACAAAAGCTCCGTCAGTTCTTCAAATACGACAAACTTAACGAGACCAAACTTAAGCAGCAGTCGTAATAAACGACTGGATAAGGACAAAGTGCCAGGAGCGACAATGTTTATCCAGTCCCTCACGCCTCTATCTTGATAGTACGTCGCTGCGATTCCAAGCGGAATCAATTACGTCGAGACCAACTCCACCGCATCAAGTGGTGATCTCATGAATCGTCTAATGCAAGAGGTCATCAAATATCAACCGCACTTAATTGATATCCGAAGAATGATATTGTAATTATCAGTGCGTTTCGACCGGAATCCACGTTTCCTGCGTTAATTATTCATCGTTGTAAAGAGCGCCATCGGCGTTCACTTTGTATATAATTAGCGCTTCCTTTGCTTTAATAAAATTTTAAAGTTGTATTCCGTGCTTTAATGAATTGAGGAAATACGAACATTGGCTCCATCGAATGTTCATAGTTTAATTCTGTTTTTTTTTTTTTTAATTTTATACGCGCGTTTCCATTTAAACATGCGAATGACACAAGTTTCGATTTCGGCATTAATACGAGCGTGCCACGTTAATTTGACGTTAACGAACGATATCAAAACGTTACGGGTACTTTAAATAAAACTCGTAAAACCCACATCAAATAAAAGTTACAAATGAAATTTTTATTCACATACAGGAACAAATTGCATTGTAATTTGCATTTTATTTCGTTGACAGGCGTACGATGCCAGAAACACCGTTGGCCTATATGTGGGGACAAAATCTCCTCTTAGATTTTAATAAAAGACACATTAATGAAATTTATTTTACGTCGTGGTTACGCATTTCTCTAAGGAAAGGAATTTGTTGTCGCATGGGCCACACAATTCACATATCCAATGCAAATCCACAAATGGTTGAAATAAACATGCACTTCAGAAAGTAGAATTTCCATTTGGGTAACTCCCTAGATGTTCCGTTTTACCACGTATGTGTGCATCAACCAACAGCGACACTATATCGATACTACATCGTGCAATAAATATTATGTAATCGACATCGTCTATGTTATTTTTGATATTTTCATATATTTCCAATGGCTACGCAAGAATACCCGGAAGCCCCCCCTCCATTTAAATTACTTATTTTTATATTTTTTCTTTTTTCTGTTTGTTTTTTGTTTTCTGTTTCCTCTAGCTTTTTAAGATTTTTATACTTTTATTCTTCTTAATTTATGTCGTCAATAAACAAGTTTTTAAAATAAATTTCAATAATTTACTAGAAATTGTATTGTTTCACGGCACAATTTCATAATGCAGCTTCGAACGTATCAAATTTCGATGACGTGTGCTTGTCGCATAATGCACCACAAATCTACCTCATGTGTCGTGACGTCATCAACTGTTAGGTTTCGGAACATCATATTATCTACCATCCAAGATCATGTTAAATCAACACACACTTGTCACAACACAGTTTGATTTTAATGACGTCGAGATAAGGATGCGTTTATTGAGAAATATCCAAGCTTTTTATATAAAGCTTTTTATTTTTCTATGTTCATATTTTCCGGACTTTCAGATTGTTTCTTTATTTTTATCAATGTCTTAGAAGGAATTGA
>JAFFZR010005596.1:0-18246 GCA_018397195.1 Lethrus apterus
TACATATAACATTAAAAATTGAAGAAATCCAACCAATTTTAGTGGAAAATTATTCAATGGACTGACCATTTTTTTCAAAATCTTTCCTATCATCTACCATTTGCTTTTTTAATTTCTTTTCCCAGAGAGAAAGCTGGTGAGATGAAATTTTGTCGTAAGTTGAAACGAGAAGGATATTTAACATCGATTGATCGTATATCAAAGCTACTCTGTTCTTCTTTATTAGATGATACCTTCCTCGTTACATAGTAATCTATGGCCGTCCATTCAAAAAAAAATTTATATTTACATATAACATTAAAAATTGAAGAAATCCAACCAATTTTAGTGGAAAATTATTCAATGGACTGACCATTCTTTCAAAATCTTTCCTATCATCTACCATTTGCTTTTTTAATTTCTTCTCCCATAGAGAAAGCTGGTGAGATGAAATTTTGTCGTAAGTTGAAACGAGAAGGATATTTAACATCGATTGATCGTATATAAAAGCTACTCTGTTCTTCTTTATTAGATGATACCTTCCTCGTTACATAGTAATCTATGGCCGTCCATTCAAAGAAAAATTTATATTTACATATAACATTAAAAATTGAAGAAATCCAACCAATTTTAGTGGAAAATTATTCAATGGACTGACCATTTTTTTCAAAATCTTTCCTATCATCTACCATTTGCTTTTTTAATTTCTTTTCCCAGAGAGAAAGCTGGTGAGATGAAATTTTGTCGTAAGTTGAAACGAGAATGATATTTAACATCGATTGATCGTATATCAAAGCTACTCTGTTCTTCTTTATTAGATGATATCTTCCTCGTTTCAACAAATCATCTTTTAGAAATTCTTATATAAATGAAACTGAAAAATCTTGAAATGACAATTAAAAACATAGCAATCAATTGCAATGTTGCATATATAGTGAACGATTATAACTATTGCGTTTGTAATATATACTCTTATGAAAAGCCATGTTTGCCAATGTTATTCGATTTCCTTTTAATGAAAAACCTTGTTTAACTGTTATGTAGACTACATGCTGGACTGTCAAACTGAATGTTAAAATCCTACGGTAACATATCACATTCATCTGTTAAATGACGGTTGCACAAGGACGAGTTTTGCCGGAATAAGGGATTTGGGATTCCCGATACTGGAACCGGGCCACGGCTATGTTCACTTATTTCATTACTATTCAGCACACGAGATCCTCAGAATCGGGCGCACGGACATTCTTGTCTTTCTACGCTATTTTTTACCCCCTTCCTCCTAAGAAATAACACGATTTATAGCTGTTAGTTCGTATGCACGAGAAAGACAATTTTTAGATCCACTTCTATCAGAAAGTATTGACACGATAAAATCCTTTTTTCCAATCAATCATCGACATCCATATTAAAACCACGCGACACTTTTTCAATTATTAACCTGCAATTTACACACATCAGCATTAACATCGATCTAATGATAAAATGTCACTATCACATTTCACTTCGTTAATACAATTTACAAAAAATGTTCGACACTCAATGTAAAACGTGACAACTTTTTAACATGAAAATTTAAAATATTGAATAAAATATTATTCCAGTTAACAGGTTTATATAAAAAGATTTTAGTGAAGACTTAGAATTTTTTTTAAATTTGTTGTTTCTAAATAATTTTCTAAATTCATTAATCATTAATAACTTTGTCATTGAAAAATCGTAACCATTGCATAATAAACAGTTTCCCTTTTAAAATAGTAAGGTTAAAGTTATGTGTGGGAGATGATTAAACGGATAAGGTGTAAGTTACGCTCAGGTAGGATGAGTGGGGCCAGACGGGCGCCCCCCTAACCTGTCTTCAAAGAGGGAAAGTAGTTGCAACTCGTTGCTGAATATGGTAACTGTGTAGTTGGTATAAGCGGCCATTGCGTATAGTTGTTGTGTCAAAATAAACATTTATGTAAAAAAATAAATAAATAATAAAATGCCTCGAAAATTGTTAAAGTTTCTTATACTTTTTGACAACACATCACTATTATACTTCCCAGGACAGTTCCTATCGGGCCGTGTTCTCATCGAACTCCAAGATGACACACCCGCACTTGGTAAGAATAACAAATGAGCAACGTTATATATTATAATTTAAAGTTTTAACATCTTTGATATTCTATTAGTTTCTTGCTGTGAATCACAGAAAGTTATAATTATTTTAAGCAAAACTGTTAAATTACAAAACTACACCTTGTACGGACATACAGTATATGTTGTACATTTTGTTAGTAATGTTTTCAATAATGTGTTAATAAAATAATGTTTTAACAAAAAAAAAATCAACTTGGGTTCAAATCCAAACCAATTTAACTATTTTTCATACAAATCAAAATTTATATCCGAATCAGTTCTGACTTTGTATAACCAAGGTTGTAAATAAAAATTTTATAAAATTGTTTTAAAGTATTTTAAATGTTTTTTTTTTTTTATAAAATCGACGCCTTAAAACCAGTTAAATTTGTTTAAAACAATTTTGTAAAATTTCTATTTGTAACCTTTTGTCCAAAATTAGGCAGAATTGAATCAGATCCAAATTTTGATTTGTATGAAAAATTTTCCTTTTTATAAAATATAAATAATAATTAAATATAAAAAAAATCAAATGAAATTGTATGTAATTTCCTGTTAAACAGGAAGTTACTCGTGTAAATTTTAATTTAATTTGGTTTTATGAAGATGATTTTATCATTTTGAAGTTCTAATTACGTTTAAGCTTATCGAGCTTATTTCTATGAATAGCTACCACAACTAATCATATTAAAATTTTCATCAAAAATTAATATTATGTAATCAATTATTCTGAAACAAGAAAACCCATTAGCCTGAACAGACATTGCATTTTCAGGAAATTGAATTAGTCACGTAAAATATAGATACCAACTCATAAGTCGTAAGTAACAGAAATCATCTCACAACATAAATTTTATTGCAATGTTTTCATTTAAGATATTTATGTTCGAAAAGTACAAAATGTAAAAAATAAACGCGTCGATCGATTTGTTTTTTAAGGTCTTTTTGTACTTTAAATCCCTTAAAGCACTTTACGCGACATCTATCAATGGGTAGAATAAGTTAAAATTATAAGAGGTCTTTTGTAGGTTTGCATTTCCACGTTGTGGGAGAAGGTGTAGTTAGAGTACGTACACCTAGGCAAGAGAGGGTTTACGATCGAGAAAATTATATAGATTTTAGGATGAGATTATTAGGAGAACCAGGTACCCAAAAATAGCGCAACAAAAATTTATTTCCATTATTTTTATTTAAGGTCAAGGTCCTTCAGTTTTATCACCCGGTATTCATAGTTTTCCATTTAAATTAGGTTTACCGTTAGGTTTACCATCAACTTTTCTTGGTAAACATGGATGGGTACAATATTACTGTAAAACTGCTCTTAGGGAACCAAACGGCCTTACACATAAAAACCAACAGGTTTTTTTAGTCATGAACCCAATTGATTTGAATTTGGAACCATCAATTTTAGCGGTAAGTATTCGAAATAACTTTTATTTAATTATGATATTTATGTGACAAGTAGAGTGTTTCTGAGCAGCAAGCTTTTCGATGTGAAGTTGAGCATAAATTTGGAGTCGCTTGTGTAGGTTCAGGACCTGTTGTTTGTAGAGTTACTTTGGATAGAGGAGGTTACGTACCTGGTGAAAGTATAGGTAAATTTTTGAAGTAAAAAATTTCTGCGTTCATTTTGAATTTGATTTAGGTGTTTCTGCAAGTGTTCATAACAGGAGTAGAGTTACTGTAAAAAGCACTAGGGCTGCTCTTACAGAAACAATAACCTACATGGCTAGAGGAAAAGTTGTTCAATCAGAAAGAAGGGAATTGGCATCTTTAACCAGAGGCAAAATTCGACCAGGTGAAAGAGATGAATGGACCAATGAACAATTATATGTACCACCTTTACCCCCTACTAATTTAAGAGGTTGTCATTTAATCAAAATACAGTACGATGTTTATGTAAGTGTTTAATAAATTAAAATATGGATTTGATAAAAATTAAAAACAAATTTTCAGTTTATTGTGGAACCGAAAAGTTTCGAAAAAGAAGTTAAGTTACAGTTACCAATAATGATGGCAACGTACCCTTTACGTTCAGAAGAAAACAGTGACGCTTATAAAGAAGGAACGCATTACCCCTCAACACTTCCAATATTCCGACCATGGTTAGATGACAAACCAACAATAGACTGATTTTTTTAAAGTGTTCGTGATTTATTAATAACAAAAATAAATTTAGTATTAATGTATTAATTGCATAAGCATTTTACAAATAAACTATTGCAAATACAACCTTAAGGGCTGATAATCTTTATAAATTAGATATTTAACGTCATTACTGATAAACTATTTATTATTCTGTTTGAACTTTGACACGGCGTTTTAATGAAAGAGATTCAGTTGAATTATTAGAGCCCGTCTGTAACGTACTATTGAACTGTCTAAATTAACAATGGCGGACAAAATAAATTACTTTATTGTGTATTACATGTGTATTATTATAAGTAGCGTTAATTCAGGTAAGAATTATTCCCCAATTTTCAGAATTTCATATCGTGAATTTTAGTAACGAAAGACGAAGAAGCGGTCATCGTAGAAAAAGGTGAACGCAAAATAACCGAATATGTGAAAGTGATTTTAGAACATTATAAACAAAAAGATCCTATTGGTTTACCCGGAAATCCTTTACCCGATCCTATGGGTGTCGAAAATATAGCATTTTCAATATCAATAGGAAAAATGCAAATGACTGACGTTAAAGTTCACGGTTTATCCAAATTTCGTTTAAATCACGTGACCACCAATTTGGGCAATACAAAAGCCGATGTCGGAGTCACAATAGACGAATTGTTCTTAACCGGAAATTATACATTATCGACATGGTTTACCAAATCGGCAGGGCCCTTTACGATACATTTAAAACATATCTACGTCACAGCCACCGTGCGCCTCGATGTTGAAATAAGCGGCAAATTAGAAGCCCAAGAAATAAACATGGATGCTACTTTTCGAAATATCGATTTAAACTTTGAAAGATTGGGAATGTTTGCTAATCTTTTCCAAGGTGTTGTAAACTCCGTCGGTTCGGCCATTTTTGATTCAGTTAAACCGATTATTTTCAATAATTTTTACGCCACGGTCAGGACATTTGTGAACGAGAAAGTTTCACAAACCATAACGATACCATTCCCGAATTCCATATCGCCTTTCGATCAAGTCGTTGCAGAATGTCGAAAAATCGTTCGAAATAAAGGTTTTGATCCATATAAAATCAGCGATTATAACCATACAGCTGGGTTAATGTTTATACAAATGACCAACACTTGGATAACGGGAACTTCCTCATTTCATCGAGTTGGTAATGTCACTTTTGAATTGAGGAATGAGACCATCTTTGGTGATATAGAAATTGGCACTCAACGAGTGCAAGGCAGCAGTAATTGGGACGTTAGTGTCGTTGGTGGAATTTTGGGAAAAGCTGGAACAATTATTTTTACAGTCGAATACATTAAAGTATTGCAAACTCAAACGTTCTTTTCAAAAATAATTTCATTTTTTTTTTAAGGTCAGGAGTTTAATACAACAAAGTTTGGATACGAGAAATCCACCCAAATTAGACGACATCCAATTGGAGTTGGGTAACATACAAGTGCGTTTCAACGGTGCTGGAACTTTGGATTATTTAATTGAATTTGGGGTAAATATCATTCCAAATGTGTTACGATACCAAATAATGGATGCTATGGAAACGCCACTGAAGAATCGCATACAACAAATGTTGAATAAAGTTGACGTTGAAAAGGCCATTCTCACAGCTTCGGAAAGATTTGATGATGGAACATTAGAAGAAATTGATATTTTAACTTTAGTGCAATAATTTTTTTTTTTTTATTTTAATTATTTTTGTATAAAATTGTAAAACTGAATTTGTTTTCTTTAAATACTATGCTGCTCAAGACTAATTCATTCTTTAGTTCTGTAGGTACATGTGGATTTTATCAAAAAGCAAAAAGCTTAAAGCATCTTTTAAATAAAATGTTATTAAGATATTATCAAGATTTCTTGGACTATTTTTTAGTTTTTGTTGGGTTATGTTTATTGACATGATGCGATTGATCATTCTGTCGCAGAGCCGCTGTGTGGGTAAGATGCGCCTTTGTACAAATTAAATTGATCGAAATTTGTAAATGGGTTGGGTTCGCTCCGTAATTGAAATTCAAGGGACAATTGATTTTAAATTGTGATGGGTTCGCTCCGTAACTGAAATTCAAAAGGGTAGATGTATGGGTTGTCTTCGCTCCGTAATTGAAATTCAAAAGAGTAGATATATGGGTTGGGTTCGCTCCGTAATTGAAATTAAAAATTACAGAAATTATTATCGTGGCGACATGGCGCCCCCTCGTGCGGGGTGGGGCACAGCCTGCATGGGTGTCATTTTAATTGTACTTTTGGTTTCGTGGTGCAATATATTCTTCCGGACAAATATGTACCTACTTCTGGATTTTGTCAAAAACCTTGAAACACTCAATAAAACTTGCATCATGTTAGCACAAGATTTTAATTTTAAAATGAAATTTTTTGGACGTAAAATCAGTTACCAAATCTTTGTTGACTTATGCTGGCCTATTTTCTATTATTCAGGCTGGTGCTTGATGCAATTAAGAAATGGCCAATAGCAACATACGTCACTTTTTAAAAGTCATTTTAGAATTTTTCTATTTTATCTTTATAAATAATAAAATGCAAATTGTATGTTCTACGATCATTTATTTTATATAAAAGTAATTGTTCAGAACTGTACATTTTCGCATGGTACAAAATATAATTAAAAATATAAATAGCAGTAGGTACGATAAAACTAATAGTAGGATCAGTAGACAAAATCATTTTTTTGTATAATGATCGAACATCAGGAACTTAGGCTTAGGTTTTTAAATACAACATTTTGGGATTTTTCGAATACATCACAAAAGTTGTTTTTAACGACCGCGTTTTCTGGGAAATTACATTTGCTACATATACAAAATTATTTTTACATAAGGCAACGGATAAACTTACACTCATTCATCATATCGTCAGCTGCACGTTATATCCTTAACTAGTTTGAATGTATTACGTTGAGACAATTAATTTTTTATTTATCAACTAACGAGTCCTCATTTTTGATTAAGTCTTTAAACCGTTACAAAATGCCGTTGAACAATAATCTTTTCGTGTCGTACATGATAATATCACTATCTTTGGTAAACAAAAAGATATCAAGGACATTTTATGCAGTAGTACCATTCGATGTATTAGTACCGAGGTAACCGTTTGCAGTAGTAGCACTGTCTTTAGGCACTGGATAATTAGAAAATTCTATATGAGTACCACCGTCAATATCAACTTCTACTTCAGATTCGTTTTCTGAACTATTCAAAGCAAAGTCATCCATTTCGTGTGCTATCCTAAGTGGAGTAGTAGGATCATCTTGAGACGTTGAATGACTATACCTTGAAGATCTTGCTTCCATTCCAGCAGCGCTATGATAAAAAGAAATCTGACTAAAAACAGGATTAGAATCTTCTAACAACAAAGTACACAATTCTAAAAACATGGGTCTTTCGGAAGGTTTATGTTTCCAACAACACCTCATAAGCATATAAAGTTTATCAGGACAATTTTCTGGCCTTTCCATAATTCCTCCATCTATCACATAGCGTAACACTTGATCATTTGAAAGGCCTTGATAAGGCTGCGATGCTAACGTAGCCATTTCCCACAAAACCACCCCGTAACTCCAAATATCACTACTACTGGTAAAAACACCATCCTTGAGGCTCTCCGGTGCCATCCAACGCACTGGCAATAAACCCTTAGTACCTTTTCTATAGTAATCTGTTTCATAGACGTCCCTTGTCATACCAAAATCACCAATCTTCACTGTTAAATCTTCAGCAACCATACAATTCCTTGCAGCCAAATCTCGATGCACAAACTTTTTCGCTGCCAAATAAGCCATACCATCAGCTATTTCTATAGCCATTTGCATTATTCGTTTTAAAGTAGGAGGTTGACGAATCATACCGGGATCATAGATATCAGCATCTGGTCGATGTGATCGTAAATATGACTTCAAATCGCCATTTGCCATCAGTTCCATAACAACTAACGTTGGTTGACCTTGAGATACTACACCTAACAACTTAACAACGTGAGCCGTATCAAAAGCTTTCATTACCGACGCCTCATTTAAAAATTCTATTCTTTCCCTAAAATCAATTCTTTCAATTGTAAAGTTTGAAAATTAAATTAATTTACCTTTCGGTGGCATGTTCATTAACAGTTTTAATAGCACATCGAATTTGTGCTTTTCCTTTAATATCTTTTGCGATTCCTTCATAAACCATACCAAAACTTCCTTGACCAAGTTCTTTGTGTAATTCGATTTTCTTGCGTGGTACCTCCCAATCATCAGGAACGTAACTGGTACTAACATATTCAGGATTTACTGAAGTTATAAGCTTGTTATTACCATTGGGAAAGTATTTTCTCCTTAAGAAATAAAAAATACCGAACAATACCTTAAAAAATAAAATGTAGCCCAACATAAAATAAATGGTTTGATCTAACTTACACAGATAAAAAACAAAACACAGAGAAAAATAACTGTAGAAGGCTTTGAAGCTTCTTCTACATAAAAACTAACTCCAGGAGTGAACTCGCCATCACCAGCCTGTGATGTTGCCTTAACTCTTACACTATAATTTCCAGGTATTAAATTATGTAAGACGTAAGTTCTACCATTTCTTTCCCATGCTTTCTGGTTAATACACTGGATGGACGGCATTGACTAAAATTACTTTTTTGTTGACAACGCTTTTATTTTGAACACCGCTTACGCTTTCAACATCTATTCTTCTATACTCAATTTGGTAGTTTAAGATCATTCCATTTGGATTTTCCGGTGGATTCCAAGTGAATGCCA
Organism: Lethrus apterus; assembly: GCA_018397195.1. Taxonomy (NCBI): domain Eukaryota; kingdom Metazoa; phylum Arthropoda; class Insecta; order Coleoptera; family Geotrupidae; genus Lethrus; species Lethrus apterus. Next base: position 9,008 of record JAFFZR010005596.1, read on the forward strand.
CTGAACTTGAATTTTGATTTGTTATGTTAATTCCAGATGTAATATCATCCGCATTTTCTAAAAATTTAAAATATTAATAAATACCATCTGTAAAAAATACCTACAAATACTTTTCAATTCTGTCCTTGCGGTTGTCATCGCAGAGTCACTACAATTGTTTATTGGATTATCATCTTCTTCTCTACACGCTATGATATTTATAAGATAAACAGTATAATGTTGTAGCTTTGTTATATATGCTTCTGTGGTATTGACTGTCATACTAAACAAATAGTAGCTATCATTACCTAAAAAATATATACATATACACATAAATCAAAAATAAACGAATCTTTGCATACTGAACAGAATTTACCAAGTGGCTACCTTAAATTTTGTTTGAAGCTCTTAAACCCGAGAACCCATGGTCATTTTTTTTCAATCACAGCCCAAAATGATTTAATTTAGTAACAAACTATATTTAATTTAGAACATAAATGTTCACAATATGGTTGCCTAGATAACATATCAGTAAAGTTCATCTCAAGAAATTTACAATTATTCTGAATATTCATTGAACCACCGAAGTAGGTGATTTGCAAATCAGAGTTGATTAATTTTTGATTTGTGTGAAAAAGCAAGAGTTTTAGATGGATTCAAAGTTTCTTCCATGAGAACCATATATGGAGCTTTTCCAATAATATATTTCCATCATGCACTGCTTCTACATCCGATGAGCCACAAGCCAATGCAGACGTATCATCTGCATACATTACTACAGAAAAATCACGTAGAAAGGCGACAATATCGTTTACATATAGGGAAAAAAGCACTGGGCCTAAAACCGAACCCTGCGGAACACCGAACCTATTTGGAAGCAAGTTTCATAGCGCAGTATGCAAAGTTCAATTTATTTTTGATTCTATCTCATGTTTTAAAATTGATAACTAACCTTTTGATGTAATATTTTTTATGATAATATCCTTATCGCTAATATTTTGCTTTTCTTTGGTACCATTATCGAAAACTTGCCTTTTTCTTCGTGTGTTACTCATTTCTTTTTTAATGTAAACTCGATTTTGAAGTTCATCTTCAAAAGTTATTTGGGAGAGGACTTCACTTTCTTCCTTTAATTTAGGAGTAATTTTCTGCGAATTGTTTTCACATGAACATGTATCATTTGATTTAAGTTTCGATATAGTCGGTGTAGTATCAGCATGTATTGGTTTAGATACGGTAGCAGAACCTAAAAAAAATACAGTTATGAATTATCCAAAAATAAATGAATTAATTTACGAGTGCAATAATCACGATCGCCGTCTATTTCCTTATCAGGTTTCAAAGTAACATTTCCTGTGATGTAATAATATGTAACATTACCATTTGGGTTTATTGGTGGCATCCATCTTATATGTAATGAATCACTACTATTTGATTTAATTTGTACACTTATTGGTTTTGAAGGCTCTGGAAAAATCCAAACGTTTCAAGATAAAAATTAGCCAAAACAAAAACATTTTATATCAGCTTTTAATTAAGAAAACAAAACAAATTTAATACATTAACCAAAATACTTACTACTTGGTTTTGTACGAAAGTAAGCAATTTTACTTTGTGCCCCTGATTTTTCTGTAGCAATTGTGTAAGTTTTTACATAAAAAGCATATTGCGTATAAGGTTTCAGTCCCGTTACAAGATGCGTTTGCACCGTTGCGTTATCTTCATTTATTTGTACGTCATTTACAGTCCAGCTAAAAAAATCAATTAGCTTGAAACTTAAAATTGTATGCAAAGTTACCCATCCAAGCCACATGCATCTCTATTATCATATAAAGTTTTATTTTGATAAGGTGCTTCAATTGTGTAAATTAAATAAGCTAAAAGCTTCCTTGGATCAGGCATATGAAATGCAGCCCATTTTAAAGTAACCATGTTACTTTTTATGATCGTTACATTGACGTCCAAATCGTGTAAGTCACCTAAAATCCAAATGATGGGTTGGATGTTGTACGATAGTTGATTATTATTTACAGGCAATTTTATCTCCATTTGAAGTTGAAGCGACCTCATTATCATCAAAATCGGTCAGATTTGCTTTAAGTTGCAGTACTTTAATCTTATCCAGGCATAATTTCGGATTAAAGTGGAAAAATAACCGACCACGTTCTATACGCAATGTCCGGTTCGTCCAATCCCATATCTCTTGCAAATTTTGATTGTCCAAAACTATAAAAACGTACCTAAAATCCGGTTTAAAAATATCATTAGTCAGAATACAAAAATTGTGTGCTTATTTACTTTTGACTTTCTAAAACATTGCCGTGGATGACGCGTAAATTTTTCAAAAAATTTAGTGAAACTAGCGGAAAAGAGCGTACAATTTTGATGTAACCGTCGATTTCCTCCACCATTTTCAAATTTTCCTCCAATTCGTTGAGCAGATTTCCTAAAAATTACTCTTAGATCGAGGTTAATTTTAAATATTATACATACTTCCTCCGCGTACTTGAATTTCTAACGATCCATTTATGTGCGTGCAGCCCCTTAGTTGTTGTGCGGCAACGATACTATCTATATTTGTACCCAGACATTTCTTTTTACATTTACCTACAAATACAAGAAAAGTTTGGATGTTTATATATATTTAAAAAAATGTACCTTGACAGTGAATACATTCATGTTTGTTGTAATCATCCATGTAATTGGTGGGACATGTAAGTAAGCATGATTTATTATAGATCTTATATGGTCTTTCGTGTTGTATTCGATGTTCAACTGATTTGGTAAAATTAGTGCACTCTTCTTTAGTTACACATCTTCTTCCTAAATACTGGAAATGTTGTAGAAAAAATTCTCATTTTCATATCTACGTTTTCGATAAATAAATAAATACCTCGTAGAATTGTGATGGGCAATGTGTCATACATTTACGCGATTTGCCACTTCCCATAGTAAAATTTCTACAAACATTACATATATCATTTTTTTCGCCTGTACAACCACCCAAGCACTTATCATCGCAACATTCTTCTTTTTCATTGCAAGCCCTACAACTGGCCGGACACACTTTTTGACAATGCTCTCGATTCCAGCATAAATGTCTACCTTTCATTTCGTCGTTAACACCCTGTATGTGTCGAGCGAGCGGACACGTTTTATTACTTGTGTTGTCATCACCAGGACACAAGGAACATTCATTTTCAGGTTTTATGTTTTTTATGAAATGTTCACCTTTCTCATGAGCTATTAAACTCCAATCAATCGAATTGACATAACACAATAAGGGATTCTTATCAATTCTTATCAGTCCACGGGTTATATCAGTTAATGAGTAAAGATTGATTTCTTGTAGGCTCGACATCTCGAATATAATAAAAGCGTACCCAAAGAGAAGCGTCTGTCCTCTAATCACCGTCAAATTTGGAAATATTTGACCCAAACTAACTAAACCATTCACTCTGTACAAGAGCAAATAATCAGTTATTTCTGTTAACTCAGGAAAACTTATATTTTCAAATAACGACTTATTCACATTATCGAATAATAGTATTTGTACAAATCCTTCCACAACACGGCATCCTCTTAACGCTTCAAATGTATTTACCGAATTTCTTATATCCACACTTTTACATACTGAAAAATAAAAAAAAAATTAATATCTAAACTTTCTTTGAAAGAATATTCAGACATTACACCTCCACAGCATAGGTAAGATTCAGTGCGATTTGCATTTAATTGATACCACAGCGCCCTCTAGTCGAAACTGCAGTAAGCTTGAGTAAAGTGCGACGGTCACAACGCACAGTATTATTATATGTTATTATTTATATATCGAATCGCAAAAATCAAATGCTAAACAATTGTTTATGCTTACATTTTTATACAAAAACAATTGCTAATTCAAAAGTTTGATATGATTGTTCTTGTGTACAAAAATAAATGTGTAAAATATGAATATATTTAAAAAAAATCAAATTATTTTGCTGCATTGAAAACTCGACTTTCAGGTAGGTGTGGTACCCAAAAGGGCCGTCAAGGTCAATGTTCGTGCTCTTACAGTTTACTAGGAGCTTGTCGGGACATTTTAAAATAAAAACAATTCGAACGCTGAAAGGTAATTTTTTGTTTTATTGTTTCATATTTCGCATGTAGAAAATCGTGTGAAAAAAATACTTAATAAATTGAAACATAAACTTGTTTAAAACCTAAAGATTATATAAAGTGAAATATTAATATAGAAAATATAGGTAAATGTGGTAAATGAGATTCTTGGTTATGCGACAAGGTAGGCTAATGATAGGACGCGTCTGAGTCGGGAAGGGGAATAAAAATGCAGTGTCCAGGAATGCAGTTGACCAAATGGAATCTTCAACTTGTAACAGAATAAAGAGGGGTGGTTGCATAGCAGTAAAGTGAGATTTACATAAATAGTAAAACTTGATACTTACTCCCGCTGTCGTTTGCGCGTGAAAGATCTTTGTTGGCTCGCAATTCGTCTGCCATGTTTGTTGGGAAACAAAAAACAAATAGGACCCATACTAACAACAGCCACGAGCATAAAAGCCGCTTCGGGGCCAAAAAGCTTTTAGACTTCTCCATCAAGCTTTTTCTTCTTTCTTTAAATTTCACACTAACTTTATAATAAAACTTGAGTATTTAAAAATAAGTTTATATACACTCACTTGACACATTTTATAAATATATATAAATTATTTATTAAATCTTCTAAACTATTTTCTTCGACCATTATCTGTAACCAAAACAAATACTAAATAAAGAAATGTCTTTACACATAAACAAATAATTATACAATGTAAAAAAAAAAAACAAACAAAATCGCCAATAACAGTTGCACAATGACATGAATGTAACGAGAGAAATAATCTGTAAGTATAATTTGCCCTCGAGTAATGATAAATGTCACACTTAATGAAAAACAGTTTAATTAAATATAATTTTTACTGCGAAGTCATAGGTCAATATGTCCAATATGAAGAATAGATTCGAATTGAGTGTGTGAATCAAATTTATGCGCATTACGCTTTTCCCACCCTTAAAAAAATCTTTAATTAAATATCACCCATTTTAATTAAAATCCTACTTACACGATAAAAATGATATTCAATTTAAAAGGATTTGATCGAATCACGAAAGTAAACAATTTCCTATACACGCAAAAAATTACAGACTGTCTCGTTTTAAATATTTATGTTAAATATATCATAAACACACGGCAAGAAATTACATAGTTACTAATAAAAATACAATATGTAAATTTGACATAAATAAAATTGTTAAATTATATAGACTAGATAATTATATTTACGTAGTTTATCATAAATAAAAATGGTTATATTATTAATAAAAATGTGATTGATACGTTTTTAAAAATTGCAAACTTTTCGTTTAAAAACTTCCTTTTATTTAAAATTTACCACGACTTATTACTTATTACAAATAAATAAAAAAAAAATACATACATTTAAAAACTGTACAAAAAAAAAATAACAAAAATTACAATCTTCTACCACCGTATCCACAAAGCAAATCAAAGTTGTCTGCTATTTTATAAGCATATACGGCGCCCTTCTAATAAGCTCCACATGTGCATATCTTAACAGGTTAGGCTTAATACTACTGAAAGCCTGAGTTATTTTTAATTTTAAATCATCCACATTGTGTGTCTTGCGGGCGCACTCTTTGTTTTTTAAGTATCCCCACACAATGAAGTCCAAAACGGTAAGATCTGCTGACCTGGGAGGCGAGAAAACAGGTCCAGCTGTTTAAAAAAAATCTGATATAAATCAGTTTTTATTCACGCATTATGCATAGTTCAGACATCAATCTACCAAAAATATTTAAATTAAATCATAAATAAAAGTGTTATTTATTAATTTTTTTTTTTACTAAATAAAGAAAATGTAGAAATTAAGAGACAACTATGCACACAACACTACGGCTTTGTTGACACTTCACGGAATATTACTTCGTTTATTTGTTTATCCTTTGTTATTTACAATCCTGCTACTTACACAACGCAAACATTTTTTTCTAGTTGATGTCTGCAGAAAATTTCAGTTAAGTCCGATTACAAAAAGTCATTAATAAGTCAGTAAACAATGTGCAAATAGTGTTAAATTGACATACAAAGATAATAGACGACTTGGTAAATATTTAATGCATAAAATAGATGACGCGACAACTATGTACGAATGTTACGTATTTATATCTTGTGTAATAAAAAAAAACTACGCACGTGTTATCATTAAAAAGTTCCGGAAACTCAATGGCAAATCAAGAATGTTGGTTATGAGTTATGATTTATGATCATTTCTCAAATTTTACAACCACTTTACGATGCTTTTTTGTAATTTTATTACAATTTAACGACGTACATAAACAAACGGTTAAAACATATTTAATACATAAATGTATGTACTACTGTGTATATTTACTATGAGTTTCAAACATTCACGACGGTACAATTTCAAATTTGTAATAAAAATTATTTTTAAAACACGTAGTCTTATTAGAATTGTATAATTGTTATTAATTTAATACGGTCCTGTAGTCACTGTACTAATATAACAAAATACATACATATATATATATATATAGATACAGTGCGTACCAAATGTATGGAACCGGCCTTGTTATTCCAAAACTATTCAAGCTAAATCGATAAAATTTAATATGCATGCTGTTTACAAAGCCTTCTATTATTTCCACAGTTTTGTTATTTTTTTAACTGACAAGTTCGGGAGCAGCACAGCCAACTTGATTTTTTTTTAATTGGAAGGGGGGTCAAATCGCATACCGTGAAATGAAAGGTATTTCCAAGTAGAGTTCAGCGATATGCCGCTTGGCATATTTATCTCTAAAGATAACTTCGCTATTGTAAATTAAAAATTGGGAGTAGGTATTAACTGGATAACTGAAGATTCAGTTAGCACTGAAAACAATGGTTAGTTTATGTTGTTTAACGAACGTCAAAAGCTTAAAACTGTGTCCGAAGTGCTAAATTATGGAGCATCTTACAGAAAAAGAATGTATAGAAATCTTGATGATGATAGGATACGATGATAGAAGGCGCAGTCATGCAGAAGTACCCGATTTGTTTAATGCGATTGGACGTCGAGGACGTATTGAATGGCCACCGCGATCACCTGACTTAACCCCACTACATTTTTTTCTTGTGGGGTTACCTGAATTCAGTTGAAGGATTTTCTAATCGAATTTATTACTGCTAAGAGGCGAATGGGGAACAGTTTGAGCATCGCTTATAAATGATTCTTGTACTAAATGAACTTCATAAACCTAAAACACGGTTTCAACAGTCTGATGTTACATTAAACATAAACTAACCATTGTTTTCAGTGCTAACTGGATCTTCAATTATCCAGTTAATACCTACTCCCAATCTTTAATTTACAATAGCGAAGTTATCTTTAGAGATAAATATGCCAAGCGGCATATCGCTGAACTCTACTTGAAAATACCTTTCAAACGGTATGCGATTTGACCCCCCTTCCAATTTAAAAAAAATCGAGTTGGCTGTGCTGCTCCCGAACTTGTCAGTTAAAAAAATAACAAAACTGTGGAAATAATAGAAGGCTTTGTAAACAGCATGCATATTAAATTTTATCGAATTAGCTTGAATAGTTTTGGAATAACAAGGCCGGTTCCATACATTTGGTACGCACTGTATGCGTTATACAATCAAAATACAGATAGTTCACTAAAAATAATATTGATTTTCGCAATTCTCAATAAATATCATTTTCTATGTTTATCTAAGCACAGACGAAAATCATGATCAAGTACGAAATGTCCTGGCTCAACATATTACGTATAATCTGTCCTGGGGGATATCTCCCTATCTAGAAGATTGTCTTATGCATTGTACTCTATAACAAAGATTTTTTTATATACAAGATATACAAGGGTTATTTCATTGAAATTAATAAATTGACTCGTCCTTTCATTTTTTTTTTTTTTCAACACAATGCGATAGGATATTACTAATTTTCTTATGTTGGAAATAAATAAAATAATTATAGCAATTGTTACTCTGTTCAATTTTTGTTAATTTTAATGAGGATTACAACAATTTCTGTGAATTCTCTGCCTAAAATACTATATTAACAAACAAACAAAAAATAATAAAGTAAAACTACAAGTAATCATAATAAAGATGGAATGGATGTACTTACTAATCGTAAAATATAGCACTCCGTAAAAATAAATTGATTAACTAAAGTTATAACGAATATTTAAAATTTTGCTCGTATGTAGTAACACGATTTAAATTTTTACGTTCGTCAAACTTAGTGGCGCCGTCGCGCGTCGGTCGAGCCAAAGTCATAAAATAAACGGCTTCATAAAACTGCAAAAACTTTTCCGTGCAAGTTGAAAATGTCGATTTGCAAGTATCCAAGTTGAGGTTAGAAAGAGGTAAGTTTAGGTGGCGTATTTTTCTTAAAACAACAACAAAGCACGTAAGATATGATAACCTTATGGAAAATTCATGGCGGCGTAAACTAGATATATTTAAATAAAAAATGCAAAAACTTTTAAAAAATGTCTTCAAGTAAACAGTCCTCCGTTTACATTGGATAACTGTAGCTTGTTTTAAAAAAAATTGAAAATGTTTTAATTTTTTGTTGTTGCTTTGATCAATTGCATTTCAACATAAAAGTATCGGCATCGATTATTGAAGAAAATACATGTTTTTGCAAAAGTATTCATTATTTTGTGATAATTACTACAACTAAAGCTGATAATTTGGTTGGAAATGTGGAAATTCATTGTTCAACAAAACACAATCGAATGTAAATAGAATTTATGTTCCGTAACCAACCAGTACGATCTATAAATTTAACCTTTAGACGATAATTATTGTTAATTGTTACATTATCTTCTCATATATCGAATTTGCTTGTAATTATGTTACAACTTTACATATCTACTTAGTAAGGGGATTGCAATTAACAGTGATTCATTGTTAAGCAATTAGCGTTGGCATAGTGTCTGAGCGCATAAGATACAAAACGTTTATTTCTTTTCGTGCTTTGAAAACGAATGGAGTTATGCATGCAAGATTTTACATCAATTCAAATTAGGAAGACGTTAAATGTTAATTAAGTATTGTGTAGAGCCGTTATAATCATAAGTATGTAGCGTAAGTGTACCATTTCGTCACGAATATTCTCGCTTTGTGATGTGTAGGTTAACTTCCTAGAGTTTCAACTTTGCAATGA
>JAFFZR010005599.1:0-17806 GCA_018397195.1 Lethrus apterus
CTCTAAAACTTAGTAGTTAATATGCTAGTGTTATGTATTATCAACAGCGTGGAATTTTCCTTTTTTTTTAAATACGTTTATGTAATTAAATTACAAAAAAAAAACGATCTGCATTTTTCTTAAATATTTTTAATAATTTCTATTAAACGGACACTTCCTATAAGCGGACAAATAAACGGCGGCAACTGGTGTCCGTTTATGGGAGATTTCACTGTATATAGTTTTATTTCAACTTCATTACAACTCAATTAACTACAGGACGATGTTTTTAAATCCTTAATTCTGGCCTGTTGTACTCATAAGAAAGAAGATACGCTGTTGTAATTAAAAGTTAAACATTTGTTAATCAAATTCCTTAAAATGTTACTAAGTGTAAAATGTGTTCCCGTCTAATAATAATAGTAAAATTATCGGGTACGCGCGCACCTGTGATAAAGACATTAAATGTAAATCAGTAGTTTTCTCGAATGTTTCATAAGGAATATTGCTACTTTAATTATAGAAATTTAATCTCACACAAAATAACCGCGCGCACGGGGAATTTATATGGTTTTGATATTTCACGACGGTAATAATTTCAGCACAATAGTTTCATAGTGCCGCCGCGCGCCAATAAAAAATATCGCGAGTTTATTCTCGGAGCTATTTAGATAAAATGGAAAGTGTATATTATGCTAGATGGAAACTCATGCCTGTGTCAAAATAATTATTTATTATTAAACTCTTAACCTTTATTAGACACTATTTATGGATCACGTAAATTGCTGTTACGTATATTATGCGTGCGCACCAGCTTTATTACAACGGTATTTTTCCAGAGAATAGCCAATAAACTTCAACACCCTCGAAACATTTAAGAACGTGGCGTTTATATCCAACCTAGTTTAAAATCTCACACGTGGTTCGCGGCGGATGATCCCACTACTATTTAATATAAGTCATAAAAGTAAGGTTGTTTTACATGAATATAATTAGAAAGTAAAATATTGAAAATGCCTCAAACGTTAAAATAGAAAGTTTTTGAAAAATAACGTTACTGTATTTAAATTTATGCAATTAATTTACGTTTAAATTCAAATAGCTTGTAGTACGATGAAAGTAAGATAAACAATGATAGTCTAAAACAAATGACGAAGCAATTACAAATTTAATCAAACTGTTTGCATCTTGTGAATAGACAGCATTTAATCACAGAATCAATTATTCATAAATAGATTACTGATGGTTCATGTTACTCAGAAAAATGCTATATGGGACCCCAAATTATAACATTGATGATAATGTTAATTAATATAAACAAATATTTCTGACTAAAGGGTGCAAAAATAAAAAGGAAAGTGATGGATTGAGATGATTCAGTGTTTGCTGTTTTAACTTGACAATTTTATAATTTGCCCTTCATACTGTTTTTGTGATTGCACTCTGCATTTACAAATGTCAACCACATGTATTTTTAAGGAGGGAGAAGATAATAAATAATAAGCGCAAATAATACAGATTAATTTGACTATACAGAACTGCGGCGAGACCCAATACTGAACTTTAATTTTCCAAAGTAAAAAATATAAGTATTGCCCACCACAACGAAGATATATACATAATTCAATAATATTAGTCAAATCGATGTTGAAACTTTATTGCAATATTGTTATAGTTTAAATGTTTCCTTTGTCATTATTGACATTTGCGTTTTTAACAATCATCGTCCCATTTTTTTAAACGTTAACATGCTTTAGTAACTATGTTTCGTGCCGACAGACTTAAACAACAAAGCTGTAGATAATCGAGCCTTAACATTTGGCATCCCCTTCACTTTACTTTCGATCAACGCCACCCTTATCGAATGGACAATGGGAGGCCCGATCGACGGAATGACTCAATAACTTCACACTGCGTTTTAATACGAATCAAAATACCACAAAAATCCATTTTGCGTTTAAGTCGGCCTTTGGATGGATGGCCGCGGAGTGAAATTGTGCTCGGAATTACATCACCGGTACGAGAGCGGATGAAATGTCACGCTCGTGATAGTTGGCGTTGGTGAGCCTGAGGCACCACATAACGGAGACCGATCGAGAGGGCCCTGACCAACGAGGGAACATAGAGGCTGCTGCTCCAGATACGGAACAGGTGGATCGCAGAGAAAGTGATCTGATTGCTTCTGTCCCGCTTTTATACATGAGAACAGAGACGGCCCGAGTCTCATTTCGAGTATGTATTTGATTCACACATTTGAGTGGTAAATGAAAACACAAATTATAATAATGCTTTATTAATACTTTCTAAATTATACCTGAATAATAGATAAACTTTCATATAAAAATGTTAAGGCATTTTATGCATTCATCCTACAATTTTCTTAGTGCAATTTACTAAATTTTTGTATGATTTATTGCCAAATAACTATTACCACTATAATGCTAATATTTATATACGATAATGAACACAAACAAAAGAAACGGTCGTCGGAATTTCCAATAAATTACTAATGAAACGTTACATTTACAGCTTACAGAGGGGAAAAAACGATCGCGAAGGAACGAAAGAACGTACGTAGACACAACATAAACTGTGTTAGATATAATTATTTGTATTTTGTAAGAATTTAAACCTAAAACCGCAAAGGTTCTACCCAGAAAAAATGAATTAACGTCTTATTTAAACTATTACAAAATAAAAACATTTCCATTTTTTCTTGGTAGTAATGAATTGAAACTCGTTATCATTTTATTCTTGAGCAAGGACCCAATTAAAAAAATGTGTAATAAAAATATATTTATTACGGCACATAAATATATAAAATACGAGATAAAATATATAAAAATGTGTTTCAGTATCCTTTTAAAGTTTTATTTCAATATTGATATATTTTATTATGGAAATCATTAAAAAATATAATTAATTTAAAATTCTTGGTTGTAAATGCTTGAAATTATATTTATCTTTCACTCGTGAGCAAGCAACAAATAAAAACTCGAAAATGTAATAAAATATATTCATAACAACAAAAAAATATATAAAAATGTTTCGAAAACATTTTCAGGTAATAAATAAATTTTCAATATATTTTATTACATTTTCTTGTTTTTATTGGTTGATTGCTCACGAGTAAAAGATAAGTATATAAAAAATATAGTTAACTACAGATTTGTTCCATCAGTTAGGTCAATCCGTTATAAATAATTAAATAGTCTACTTGATAAAGATTTTTACAATCCCTAATCCCTACTGCGCCCCACGTTACGTCTGCTAGTTACATCATCTATTGCTGAGAGGTTAACAATTCAATATATTAATAAAAAATAAGACTTAATAATTCAAAATATAAAAAACATAATGAATAATATTAATACAAACTCAATAATGGCCAATTAAAATTATGTAAAATAATAAAAAGATACATAATCCCATTTCAAAAACTATCTGGTCAAACTAACTAGTAAGCAGAATATAAGAAATGGCAAATTAAATAACTAATACTGCATATCATGTGCCCCTCTGCGCCAGCCTTCCCTTCATTTTCTTTAATATCGCCAGGCCTTCCCTCGACTCGCTCATACTTCTCTACCATTTCTTGTCCCTCTCCTATGCGGGGACGCATGTCCATTGCCTTGCAGCCCTCATCCCAGTGAAGCCACACATCATGAGCCGCTCTATAAAATCTATATTTTCCATACTCCTTCCCCATCCAATAAAATATATAACATGAATTTAGTCACAAATATAAATTTTAGATAGGACTACCGTTTTTACAAATTTCAGTTTACGTACAACTCAAATATCACCTGTAATAAATTCAAATATGTACGGAAAGAATGCACACAAAGAATTGAGAACGACCTTGATGTTGGAAAAGTCGACACTAGAATATATTTGTTTTAGATTAGCCTGGAACGGAGAGATGAAAGTAGAAACTGGGAGGAGGACGGTCAAGTACCTACGAAATGGAGAAAATAAAAGGGGAATATGGGGAGTTGGGAATGATTATCAAAGGAGCAGGTTGGTAGATATTAGAGGTAAAGAGGAAGGGCACAGACGTATTGACATTACAAAAGAAGATGGCCTCAATGGGGAGTGCGAGCAAGACGCATATTCGGAAGTGAAGAAACAACAAATAAGTATGAAAAGAGGAGTGGAATATATCAAATGTAGATTCTGTATGGTGGAGAAAGAATAAGTAGGACCAATACATGAGGGTTTAGAGGAAGATGAACGAGCGACCAATCATGTTAGAATGTGAAATGGTGAAAACCCAAATAAATGATTAAATGATTGTAAAAATTTTAAAAATTGAATTAGGATGACAACTTATTGCTAAATAATGAAATAAAAGGAACGAAATTTAAAATCTGCAATCAATCTTTTTTATTTAAATATTCATAACCCAAGAGTAATATTGTACCAGATCTTAAATCACTATCATCAGATAATCACAAAAGCACAAATAATTTGGAACGTGTTTCTAATTGATTGGGCCTATATTTTATTTAGAAATAATATAACATCATTCATTAAAAAAATATATAATTATATTTTCAGTCCGTTTCTGTACACACGCGGCTTTCGTTTATACGTTGGATATATTGTTTAGTTTTATTTTGCTGACGGTAATACATATTTAATAGCATCGACTGGAAAAGAAATGCGTTAGATTACATATAATGATTACAAATTGCTAATACATATTATTTCTTTTCGCCAACGTAATCGACGTTTTCTGCCGACGATTAAAAAAAAAAAAGATTTAAATCGCTCTCGTTTCTTTCCTAGTATTTAATACATTATGACATTTATGACATAATGCCGGAACATAATTAAAAAAAAAAAGAAAATTCTTACATCATGCAAATTCGGTAAGTATGAATACACAGATTTTTATAACTGAATAGTATAATATCAGGAAAAGTAAAAAAAGATGGAGAATTAATTCTTTAACTAAAATTATATAAAACTTCTCAATTAATCGACATATTTTGAAATAAAAATAAAATAATAATAAAAAAAATTTATTTGGCATACGTTCCCCTTCACAACACAACGTGTAATCGACAAATCATATTTCCTCGCTTTTCCGCCTCCTCCAGTCTCTTCTTCAGCCTTTTTAAAACTTGTATACCCTCCCCAGCTTCATCCAAACACTTCCTCCATCTCACTCTCACTCCCATTTCCATATCCTCCTCCAGATCCAGTTGGTTGCGGTTCCTCTACCATTGCTTCCATTCATCATCACAAAACTTACATTTTCTATACTCATTCCCAGACCGGAACCTCGCTAACATCCTTTCGTATGGGCCACTTCCTTTTGTTGTACCTCCCTTTCTGAATTTGTTTGTACCTTCCTTGCCCTCCATTTCTTTGCCACTTTTCCCACGAGGTCTCCTCCCTCTGATCATATTCTTTACACTTCCAGTACCGACCAGCCCACTCTTTCATACATTTCCACCTCTCCTTCTCACATCTCGACAGCTTCTCTTTTCTCATCACCATCTCCATCAACACCATCATCCAATTTCCTTTTGTCCTCTCCCTCATTTGTCCCGCCTCGCACAATACGATATATTATGGGGTCTATGTTTTCAGCATAAGCGCCCTCTTTGTTGGGCTCTTTCCACGACCCTGTAGGCCTTCACCCCCTTCCCATACATAATAATATTGTTACAATATAATAAGGTTGTGTATATCTTATTGCGAACATGTTTGATTTTAACTTCTTTACATAAAATTACCTAAATTGTTTGTTTACTTTATTTAAAACATATCGTTTTTAAATTTTAACTTATAAATATTTTTTATAAATATTGTATAGTACCAAACAATTTAAACTTTAAAAAATTCTTTTAATTTTATTTGTTCTGTATACAGGGTGAGTCAATAAAGTCAATAAAGGCTACATTTTAAAAATATTTGCAATTATACAGGCCGCTCCAAAAAAGAATGGCATATCAAAATTATACTTTTTCATATGGAACACCTGTATTTCAACACATTTTTGAATTGCATGTAAAAAATAAGCCAGACTTTCATAAGGGTTCCCTATACCTAAATATTAAGTGTTCTGATTTATTTCGATTTTTCTTAAAATGTAAGGTTTTAGAAAAAAATATTTTATCCCCAAATGAAATTAATTATGACAAATTTGCTTTTAGGCCTAGATAATAGACCAGTCCCATAATTTAGTTAGTAATTTACTACTACAACTTTCTCTACAGGATGTTCAGAATTTTCAGTACCGTTATTAGCAAATTCTAACTGTAATATCGAGCTTTTAAGTGGAACAGGCTGTATTTTATAAGTTTATCGTGTAGCAAATTTAATTGTCTTTCAAACTGTATGAGGTTTCCCTATACCTAAATCTTTAAGTTTTGAAGTTATTTGGGTATTTTGGGAGCACCATCTAAATGAAACCACATTTTTCGCCTGTATATTTGAAAATATTTTTAAAATGTAGCTCTTATTGACTTACATAATTCGCCTGTAACAGTAGTTGCAGAATGTATGCCGTTTCGCCATAAATCTCCATGGCGTCAGTGGTGACTCACCCTGTATAGACAAAGTGGAAACATACATACATACATATATATTCGTATTCAGTATACGATGTTATTAAAGAGCGATCATGCACACACGTAAAAGTTGATAATAAATAGTGCCATATCTGACTGTGTTGATAATTGGCCGAGATAAATTAGACATTTCTAGTATATTACCGAGTCGATGCAGTAATTTATATTGTCTCAAGTATTTTTGTTATTATTTCCTGAAAACGGACGTAGGAGGACGTTGTAAATGTTGCCCATATTTTGTAATTGTAATCAAGATTACGACTGTAAATTATAAATGCATAAGTGAAATACGCTTTGTCTTAGTTTAATTATTTTCGTTCTACAAAAACCAGAATCGTTTATTATATGCAAAGAGGCTTAAAGTTTATGAAGTTGTTTCAAATTAGTGTAATATTAGTTTATGCAAATTGTTCCATATTGGACGTAGTACACATTATAAAGTGAATTAACTGTGACAGTTATTGATATTTTTTGTCGACACAGCAATATTTTGTTGCGTTTATTGATCGTTCACGTCGGTCGTTTATATTCAAACGTTACCTGATTATTGAAAACGATTTTGCACAAAAGATAATAGCAAATAAATAATTATTACTAAATAAACATAAACTGCACATTTCCATTACTAGAAATGATTTCTTGTTCAGATTTACGTTGCACGGAAGACTATAACAACAGAATAAAATATAAAATTCGTATTTAACCTAAGTCAGATTTAATAAAATTTAAATTTCAATTTAATAAAATATATAAGTTGTAAAGTAAAATATTCCCAAAGATATCTAATGGAAAAAAGCAGACAAAACGTGCAGAAATGGTACATAAGGTTGATCCAAGAGATAAAAATTCAACGATGGATTTTGGGGAAAATGTAGGGGAATCGTTAATATATTAGTTAAAGAGTACAGATAAGACTATGATCTAGGGACTGTAAGTGTAAATACTGTACAGAAATAACAGTTCAAAGAACGAAGCTTTAGGACAGCTTGATGAGTTGTAACTCTACTGTATGAATAATTTTAAGGAATGAGAAATCTGCTGATCAATCTTTCACGGAAAAATATTTTTTTGGAATATTAAGTACAGCCCTGATGTCATGTGATGTGTTATGAATGCACAACACATTTTAGTAGTAGTATTAGTAGTCATTACTTAACGTCTAAGTCAGTGGTAGCGAACCTATGACCCGCGGGTCAGACACTGGCCCACGAAGGCATTTTAAACCCACGCGTTGATTTTTATAAACTTATTTTTTATATCATAAAAGAGAGAACAGATAATCGAAAATATCGAGGATTTTAAAAGTGAGAACCAAAAAAGGGGCAACTTTTAACAGTTTTTCTGCTAACAAATTTTCGGTGTTTCCGAACTATTTGCATTCTTTAAAATGTTTTCTATTAACTGAGATAAAGGACAACGAAAGTGTAAATTTTAAGTCTTTATATCTTCGAAATTAACAGCACTGGATTTTTTCCATATGTTCCCATGATCCTTGGACGTTATGTAATAACGTACCATCGAGGTGTTTCGCGGATTTTGGGACAGCCTGTATACAACAAAATATATAAGACGGACATATGTGTCTAAAGGAAGGAATTGGAGTCTGCCGAAAAGGAAAAGAGGAAGAAAAAACAGTAATCAAATTATGGAATATAATGCTAAATGAAAGTATATATTTTTGTAAAATTTTGGAAATAACAAAGGAAAAATATATTTGCTTTTATTGTTGTTATACTGTACCACAAATACGGATTAGATATTGGCGGATTAGATATGACTCGTACAGTCGTAAAAATTCCATAAAGTAGTGATGCAATCGCAAACTAATAATAAACGTCCATTACGATAATATATACATAACTGACGTTAATTAATTCAAAATGCAAAAATAAATCACATTGATATGTAAAATATGGCAAATCCGCATAGAAATATACACAATATGAGGTTAGAAAACCTTGCTGTAAATATCAAACGCAGCAGTACAAATCTAGAAAGGCTCAACTCGCATCCATTATCTTTATTAAACCGACTGGCTGGGAGTTGTTTCCGATGCAATCGGGCAAAACCTAATAAAAATACGTTTCCGAAATGAGTGAAAAACTGCCGTTTCAATGGGGCTTTTATCTAAATTGTTTAATTACGACGTCGACGGAGAAATTACTGTGCACTTGAAATTTAATTGAATGCTAGATTAAAACTTCGTGGTTTTAAATTGAATTCTACTGCGAGCGTTCTTTGGATTCTCTTCCGGAATGCTGAATATTTTTGTCCATTGTTTATTTATGAGGAAGATAAATTTTAAATTGCAAAATGGTAATCATCGCGAATGGCATGTAATTACGTATTTCCATATAACGAGTAGAAACAATTTTGTTTTTGCCAAACCTAGGAAAATAGGGCGTCTATTATTGGTGTAAAATTATCAAACCCAGAAAAACTATTACCTAATTTTTATCTGCGATACAAATCCTGCGACAAACGTAAGAGATTTTTTCATTCTATTGTATTTGTTTGGGTTCACGAACACCGTTTTATTTTGATGCTTGAAGAATGTCTGATTTCAGTTGATTTTCAAATTTTCGTGTAGGTATGCATTTGTTTTTGTACTCTTCCAATTATTATCATTTAGTGTCGTTGCGTGCGCATCTATTTAAAAATAAGCAATTTTACTTAAGTTTGAAGCAATAATTTTTGATTGTGGCGCAAAAACATTATTGATGAAGTATTGAACACAACATGGAAAGTGATAATATCTTTGAAGATACAAATGAATTAAATCAGCTGTCTTAATGAAAATTAGACAGAACTGAAATAAATAATATAAATTCTTCTTTGTTGCAAGTTTCCCTATTTAGACGAACATTTTTGTTCGTTGTGCAACATTTTCCGGCTGTCGCTATTTTCTAGTGATTGTTATGATTATACCCTTATTTTTCGCAGCAGGTGGCGAATGGGTATGAATATAACATCGAAATTGTCTGTTAATTTGTGCGTTGATTATTCCGCTTTTTTCTTTTTCTTTTTACACAAAGAAAAATGTTAGCATAAATTTACAATCATTCCAACTATTAGCTCTGCATGAAGTTTGAAATAACTGTTTCTCTCTCATGTAGTCACTTGCAACACTTAACGAAACGATAGCAGTCAATGTATATCAAGATACAACATTAGAAGATGGCCTTCGTAAGAAGTTATCAAGTAGAAAGTACTTATATTTAAAAATATATACAGGGTGTTCGAAAATGATTAGGATGACAGTAGGCAACCAAATATACAGATTCAAAATTTAAGTTGGTAAAAAGTAAATTACCTTATCTTTTATGTCATTTGCTTATGTCATACGGTTTTTCGTCTTGTCAATTTTCGATTAAAATTAAGGTAAGACTGTCAATACATTCCGTTTCAGTTACATGATACGGTTACTTTTCAATTTTAGTTAAAAAAATGGTATTTACTTCTGAGGAAGTAAACACTGAGCAATGTGAGTAATAAAATAACGTCTAGGGATTTATTTGTTAGCATATACCAATCTGTATATTTGGTTAACTACGGTTCTCATCTTAATCATTTTTGAACACCCGGTATATTAAACAGACTTCCCATAAAAATATTTAAAAACTGACAAAAGACGAAAAATGCCATAAAATAAATAAATAAATAAATCAGTTGCAAGAACCATCCATTTATATTGCACACCTAAAGCCTCATATAATACATTCACTTACAAAGAAATTTAAAAAGTCAATTAAGTAAAATAATATAGGTGATTCATTATAAAATTAAAAACTGATATCTTTACATACAGAAATAAATAAAATGTCATAAGATAACGTCCATCACACAAATTATGTGTAACAATAATTTTCTAAACACTTCTATGTTGTACTTTTTGTATAGCAGTTAATTTTATGGTTTATTGGTCTTGTCAAGGTTAATTACCTCAAGCTATTAATGAAAGTTTGGTATTTCTCTATATTACCACTTAATTGAAACAACACACTAAACCAATTATTTCTGTCTTAAACAGTATCTGCATTAATGGACTTGACCTTAATATCCACTGTAATCGATCGTAAACTTCAAAGGAAATTGAAATTTCATTATTATTTACATCCGTTGAAATATTTGCGATGAAGCGTAATGTGTGATTGGAATTTATTCCGTATGCAACTCTAAAATACAAGCTGTAGTAGCAGCTATACGTGTCATACAATTTCAATAAATTTTGTTTTTATGTGCCGTTTTCACACGTAAAATTATGGAAACTATTTGAGGCACTTAAGGCAAAGATATGATGCAAGTAGTAGACGTAGGTGTATAGGTCAAAAGTTAATCGTGATTTTTTAAGAAAGTCGTTTGTTTATGAATGTATTATCTTAGTTCTTTAAAAACAACTTTATTTTCTGTAATAAAAGTTTTTATGGCTTACATGGCATACGTTGTGTAATATTTAATAACGGCTGTGTATACCTAATCATATTTTGACAACGAGATTGTTGTAGATAAGAAAATATATGATGAAAAATGTCCGTCCATAATTTATATAACTACTATCATATTTCATGTGTGGCCATTTTGCAAATCGATCATCATGGACATGTCTGATAATTAATTAATTCAATAAAGATAACAAACTCAGTTAAGCAGGATTAATTTTATTAAAGAGGTTGAAGAATTTGTCTTGCCGTGACTGGGGCGATGAATCTACTCCAACTGCGGCCATGGAGGAGATCCTTTGCCTGCCCCCTCTGGATTTATACGTAGAGGAGGTGGCTCTGTGTTCGGTCCTGCGAGGTTGCGAGTTGAAGACACTTGGAATACGAGGGGTAGGCATACCCCATCCCAGTGAAATAATTGAAACGATTGAAATAAATAAAACGGAGAAACCGGACATATAAATATCTTTACGGACGGTTCCAAAAACAGACGAGGCACAGGCGCCGGAATTTATTCCAAAGAGCTCAACCTGCGTGGCACTATAGCCCTCGGTATATACCCCACTGTGTTTCAATCGGAACTTCTGGGTGTGATACACGGAGATAAAAGAACCGCAGACTCAAAAGTCTGTGGCAAATGCATATGCATCAGGACAGACAGCAGGGCAGCATTACAGGCCCTAAGAGGATATAAGGTCTGCTCGGGCCTAGTCTGGGAGTACCACCTAGCGCTGGAGAATATGTCCGAGAAAAATGAGGTGGAACTCATTACCCATCTGAGTTCCACGTCATACGGGTAATACGGGCAATAAGGAGGCGGATAAGCTGGCTCGGCTAGGCTGCGACCGAATACCTATCGAGCCGGAACCGATGCTACCTCTTACCAAATCAACTCAAACATCCCTCATAAAGCAAGACACCCTGCGTAGACACACGGAACGCTGGCTGTGATTAATAGACTGCAGACAGGCAAGGGTTTCTGTTCAGAAACCTTGCCCGAAGCCCGAAGCGAGCAAAATTCTGTCTAAGGCACAGCAGGCCCCACTTAAGGAAACTGGTAGGGCTATGGACAGGACACTGTCGATTGAATAAGCACCTACATACGTTGGGTGTCGTAAACGACCCCATCTGCCGTGGTTGCCTTGAAGAAGATGAAACGCCGGAACATGTGTTATATCACTGCCTTGCATCGATACGAAGATCCATGCTGGGGGACTTCTGGCCGGGTATGGCCAGGTTAAGCGACACCTCACCCGGTGAGGTTCTCAAGCTGATCGATAGTGTCGGCTGACTTGGGGACTGACGGGGAGCAGGGGACGCTTTGGAGGGATGGTAAAATGGGCCCATCTTAGAGGCCTAATTGCTAGTGTGGCCTTAGGACCACTCACCTTCCAAATCTTGAAATCCAGAATCCAGAATACAGAGGTTGAAGAAATTTGAATCAATATTCATGAGTTCTATCATAATTTGATTCCATCTATTCTTATGTATAGATTGTCTTCTGAAGATTTGTTTACACAAACCTTTGCTGTAAGAACATTATTTTATTTTATTTAACTCTATGGGACTTCAACAATACGAATCCACAAAGTATAATATTTAATATAATATAATATTAGTGTTGGGAAAGTAATTTCGCTGTTTCCCAACAGAAGACTTAATTGTATTTTTTCACAGCCAACTTCACACTTAAGCCGCATAATCATTATATTTTGACAGCTGATCTAGCAAGACTTGCTTGTGAAACAATTTGATTGATTCTACGCAGTAGTTTTGGTTGGTACCTTTTCATATATGAAAAGTGAAAAGCAACGATTAATTCTGAATTGTAATGTCACCAGATGGACAAATTGAATTATTCACTTAAACAGAAGCGACCAGAATTGTTCAATAGAAAAGGTGTAGTGCTTCACCAAGATAATGCGAGACCTCATAAAAGTTTGTTAACTCGCCAAAAGCTTCTACAGCTTGGATGGGATATACTGCCACACCCACCATATTCCCCAGATCTGGCACTTTATGATTATTACTTGTTCCGATCTCTACAAAATTTTTTAGACGGTAAAACCTTTACTTCAAATGAGGAGGTCAAAAATCACCTGGATCAGTTCTTTTGGCAGCAAAAACCAAACATTTTATGAGCGTGGAATCATGCTACTGCCAGAAAGATGGCAAAAGGTATTGGATCAGAATGGACAATATATAATTCAATAAAATCGAAATTACTTTTCGAACAACCCATAGTTACGGTCACGATGCATATTTGTTATAAAAAGTCGAAGTGCCAACTCACAGACAACACATTACAAAGGTCATCTTCGATATTAAATACCAATGTCTGAACTAAGATTAGAACCACAAGCTTTGAGATTACTAGTGTAGCACCCTACTGTACCCATCGTCATAGTATCACACTTGATTTTAATAAAATTTTCGCTAACTAGTATTGTTAAATAAGTCCTATTGATAGTGAAAGGAAGAAATATGTGTATTAGCGGGCATTAAAACAAAAACCAAAAAATAAATTTACTTATCCAAGCGCATTTCGCCCAAAAATGTCCATCGGTAAATATTTGATACCACATATATGTCTACAATACCAGATATATTTCCTGAGTGTAATTTGGTACGATAAAATATCCCTAATATTTATTGAATACGTTCATATATGAATATTAAATACTATATTGATTGCACCCACCGTTTGTCACGTGAAACTATAAAAATGTAATCCACTCATTTTATCGCGTTACTAAACACATTCCTAAATAAGAAGATCGGTGATTGAGAATGACAGTAAATTGATTGGTTTCCTTATTGGAAGCCGTTATATAGTCTAATCACAGCTCTAAGTCACTTAATTCTTAGCATCGTCCGACGTACATACAACCAGATTGCCTCTGCCCAGTTGTAAACACCTGTAATTGTTGACCGCATAACTGTTTCGTTGTTAAAGGCAACAATAAGTGCATTTGTGAGTTAATTATTGCAATTCGATATGATCGGTGAATTGTGTATTCTTAATTGATCACTTATTGTGTCGGCACAAATTGAAAATTCATCGTGAAACTTATGATTGTATAAATAAATTGTACAGTTACATGCACAGATACTAATCTTGTATATTGTTATTACTGCAGTGATTATAATATTTCTGAATAGTATTATGTCTATTTACATATGTAATTGTTATTCTATTTAAGTCATTGTTTTATTTTTTAAACCATAGTTTGTATTACTAACGACCCGTATACATTTATCAAATATATACAGGTCATTCTGAAATTTGTACCATTACTTTATCAAGTGATAGTTAACATTAATCGAAATCTAAATATGTGAAAATGGCGGTCCTGTGTTGAAGGGTGTGTCATTTTTTTTATTGAGTAAAACATAAAAACAACGCCGAATCAACGCACTTGAAAAGTTCTTTTGCAATATTTCATGTTATTCCCGCCAAAGTAACCAATTTTTCAATACGACACACATTAAAATGGTTACAGGTCGGTATTTAGAATCGAATGCTCCTATAAAAAAATAAATCAATGTAAGAATTCTGACAAGTAGAAATTAAATGTGCTTTTAATACTTGATAACTGTCCAGAAAAGGACTAACACCAGTCCAGTTTGGATTCATAAATCGTCACGGAGCAATAGAAAAAAAAAAATGTAAACCAAATTAAAGACTCATTTCTCATAATTGCAAGGCGGGAAAATAGCTATAATGTTTTTAAAACTTATAAACTCTTTCGAGCAAGACAAACTTAATACACGACCTTCCATTCCATTAAATATTCATCAGGAGATAAAGTAAATTATTATACTTTGCTTTAAAAATTTTGTTTGTATTATCAATGGAATGGTTCGCTGAGTAGAGCAGAGTAGTGTTCACTGATATTACAAGTGAACGGAAACCGTAACAAGGGAAGGAATGCAAAGTAAAAATACATTTACGTTTAATCATAAGAAAATAAAAAAGCAGCATTGGAGGAAATGTTTAATGACACCTCGATTTTTTTCAAAATAAATCCGTTTTCAAACATCATATACAGTCTGTTCACGGGAACATTCTACAATAGCTAACTTTTTTATTTAAAGAGATACAAACTTGGTTAAATGGACAAAGATTAATTACCATGCAATACGCATTTCACGCAATAAATTAGAAAACAAAAAAACATCGCGTTGCTAAGATACAAGCATAATTATTAATTTTTTAAATTGAACACCCCGTATATTTTTATATTTTTAAGTTGCTCTAGTTGCCTACTATAATCAATTGTAAGGCAATTTTTCTCTACGATCGCTAGTTAAGGAACAATAATTTGTTGCATTCTGGGTGTTCACGAATTATTCTACAATAGCTAACTTTTTTATTTAAAGAGATACAAACTTTGTTAAATGGACAAACTTTAAGTACCTTGTAATGCGTATTTCGCGCAATAAATTATAAAACAAAAGAACATCGGGTTGCTAAGATACAACGATAACGATTAATTTTTTAAATTGCACAGCCTGTATATTTTTATATTTTTAAGTTGCTCTGATTGCCTGCTATAATTATAAGACAATTTTTCTCTAAAACCGCTATTAAAAGAGTTTTGGAGAAAATAATTTTGCAAATTTCATAATAATTATAATAGTGGCAAATAAATAATTTATAATAATTTCTTTTATTATTATTGATGTGAGATACATAATACATATTGATGCAGTCCGAAGGATGAAAAACATTTATAAAACAACTTGTTGCAAGGGGAGGATCGATAACAATATTTCTTTTGCTTTTCGGTTTTTATTATTTTATTATTTTATTTTTTAACTCCTTGACTAGCGATCCTAGAGAAAAATTATCTTATAATTAATTATAGCAAGCGACCAGAGCAACTTAAAAATATAAAAAATACAGGTCGTTCAATTTAAAAAATTAATCTTTATGCTTGTATCTTAGCAACGCGATGTTCTTTTGTTTTATAGTTTATTGCGCGAAATGCGTATTGCATGGTACTTAATCTTTGTCCATTTAACCAAGTTTGTATCTCTTTAAATAAAAAAGCTATTGTAGAATATTCCCGTGAACAGACTGTATACATATTTATCTTCTTTTAATTAATATAAATACATCTAGGTTTGCTCACGTTAATCATAGCCATACAAAATAAGCAAAAGCTGTTAAAGAATACAGAACCGTTGGGTGGAACACACTAGGGTTTTATGGGTTATTGTGAAGTTTGATTATTTTCTTTTTCTAGAAATTATACATTTTCCTTAAACATTTGTAATAAAATTATAAACAAATTGTCAGACCTGTTACCTCAGAAATAAACCTACTACATATATTTATTTCAGATATAAGCGAAAAGCCACAATTGATTTATCATAGGAACACTTATGCCCAGTTGCACCATAGTAGAACCAATTAATTTACATTATTTTCTCTAGAAAGTATTATGAAAACCATTGTTATAATAATAGTTTCTAAATAGGAGATTAACTAATTTGCATTTGTATAAAGAATCAAGTAAATGATACCAAGAAATTATCATATCAATATTATCGTCAGCATCTACAGTCAATAATTCAAATGCAAAAATTTCGATAACGCAGATACCTGTGTTATCCGCAAATATAAATAACTTTAGATAAGTCTACTTCTATACATTTCCATCGCGATGTAGTAATTTATCAGCCCCATTATCCCTAACTACAAAACATTGCTTTTTTGTGGAGATTTTATATAAGTAATACTAATTAAAGATAACCACTTAATTAATTTTCTTATAGCACAGTGTGTGATATAACAATACATTTTACTACAAATGTATAATGTCTAATGTTTCTGGAAAATAAAATGTTAACTATCAATTTCAAAAATTAATTTATGATTCTAAAATCACAGTAATTTAAAAACGACACCTCCATCTAATTAAATGAGAGCCTCACCAACTTGACAATGAAATATTCTAATGTAGTATTTCGTTTATCGATTTTGTTACTCATATTGGACATGCATAGTAAAATAATACATAAAATAGGAAAACAGAGAAAAGAGGAAAAAACATCGTTGTTATATGAATGTGCTACACGCAGAGAAGTTCAGCCATACTAGCCATTGTATCTATCTGTTTTTAACATTCCACTATGTTCTTCGTACATGCTCATTGGATCTTCTTCAAGTTCCTCCTGCTTCTGACAAATCAAGATTTTTCAGTTTTTTCTTATCAAATTTTTAAATTTGAGTTTTTCATTTTCGACACAGCCAATTGCATTTCTATTCTTTATGGATAACTGGAAAGCGTAAAAACCCAGGAGGTGAAAGAAGGGACGATCGCTAGACTTAGAAGTGAAAGGGAAAACCAATATTCGATGGGCATATAAAAGTTGTGGATTCGGTGGGGATGGGAAAGACATGTTGGAAAATGGTTTAGGGAATCTGAACACGCCTCATAGGAGGAACATTGGAAGAGAGGAGGGTGGATAACGGGAAAATCATGAAGGAAGATGGGGGTTTACGAGTTTCAAAATGTGTGGAAGAGCTAGAAGAGGGTTGTTGTACAGTGTGATCGAAAAAAAAATTAGTCAAAGTAAACCATGAACAAAAATCGGCATGTCTATACTTAAACCACTATTTATTTCTTAATGCCAGATTAACGTTTGTCAAAAATCAATTCAGCTGCTTCAATAGGAAAATGTTCCTGAAATTCTTAATAACAGGTAACGTAAGAATATTGCCATTGCCGTTTCCTGTTTCATTTCCATTTCTAAAATAGGATTCTAAAAGAAAAGCTTTGATTTGTTTGGACA